>JBCNJP010000773.1:0-37044 GCA_039602395.1 Deinandra increscens subsp. villosa | reverse complement strand
CCAAAATTAGAACACTTATAACATTTAACTTTTGATTTGTACAATCCAATGTGACTTCTGGATTCAAATCTTTTCTTCCAGTTCTTTTTATGAACCCTTTTGCTCTTTGTATTAGCATTGGCATATAGCAGTTCAGATCCATATGTTCAAGATTATCTGGATCAATTTGATCAAAATCTTCTATGAACAGATCAGCATTTGGCATACTTCCAGTTAACAATCCATAATAGGAAGACAACAAAGTAGAAATTAAAGCCAAATGTTCATCGGTTGTCTTAGCAGAAAATGCAGTTTGATTTGATTGAGTTGGAATAGTAAAGTTGTAAACTTTTGAATAACCAGGATCA
This sequence comes from Deinandra increscens subsp. villosa, assembly GCA_039602395.1. Lineage (NCBI taxonomy): Eukaryota > Viridiplantae > Streptophyta > Magnoliopsida > Asterales > Asteraceae > Deinandra > Deinandra increscens. The sequence goes on along the minus strand of JBCNJP010000773.1, from coordinate 36,697 downwards.
TATTCACCTGAACCTTCAGAACCATTTGAATTCTTGCCAGCAAGAAAAGTAGTCGTAAGACTTTTACTAACACTTGACTTAGTTTTAGCATTGATGGTAGCTGAATTTTCTCCAAAATACAATTCAGGATTATGAGTTTGAACATATTCTGAATTTCTCACAATCATTTCCATTTCACGAGCTTGTAATTTGTTTGTCAATTTATTAAATGACCAACTTGAGTAATTATTATCATGAGTTAATAACAACACATAATTTTCCCACTTGTTTGGTAAAGCTTTAAAAAATTTCTCTTTCAATTCATCATCATCCTTTGTAACTTTCACCACTTCAAGTTCATTAATCAAATGAGAAAACCGTGCAATCAAATCTGACATATTTTCATTCTCACAATGTCTGGTCTTTTGATATTGTTCATTCCCTTCACATCTTTCTTTAATAGTTTCCCATAAATCCTTAAATTTCACAAACTTCTTAAACTGATGCATCAAATTCTTAGGTAATGCCATTGTAAGAAAACTATAAGTTTTCTTTTCTGTTGCATAACTCTTCTTCTCTCCAGCATCAAAATCACTTAACATTTTTGGATTATTATTACCTATCATTGGATACATATATTCATGTTCAATTGGCATCCAAAGATAAACATCAAGAGAAAAAATATATGATTCAAATATGTTCTTCCTATTATGGTAATCCTCCAATCCTAGAAACTTGTGAACTTTCTGACTCATTCCTATTTCGTTATTATAACTCATCATTAGTTGCATTGAAGTTTGAGTAGCTGAAAATGCTTGGTATTCACTCACTTTGAAATGGATAATCGATTATCGAAACTTCAAACCCAAAAACGGAGGTCTTAGAAGTGGAATTTGGGGGTCGCAACGGATGAAGCTAGCAATAAGGCCAGTAAAAGTGTAGGTCTTTCCGAGACGATCGTTTTAGCTGGTATTAGGTTCTGCAACTCAAAACAGAACTTAAGTTACGTTAGTTTTAGTGAACACTACTTTTCTGCCAGCGAACCAAAACACTTCTAGCGAACCAACGTCTTCGACGAACCATAATTAACTTGAGCGAACCAAAATAGTTCTCAGCGAACCAAGAACTTGAGCAAACCACACTAATCTCAGCGAACCAAGAATTTTTGACAAACCAAAACTCAGTGAACCGTTGGTTCGGTCCAGTAACCGCTGCGAACCAACTTGAAGATTGCCTAGCGAACCAACTTGAATATACACTAGCGAACCAAATAACGGTGAAATGATACTATGAAGATGAACTAGCGAACCAAACAGTGAACCATAACCTTCATCAAGCGAACCAACGAGTTTCACCGGCGAACCAAACTATTTTCGACTGATTTTCACAAATTTGATGGTTTTAGACTGAGATTTGTAGCAGGACACAAGATAGATACACTAGGAACGTTTAGAAATCAGATTTGAGACCAGAAATACTCAAAATGATGCAAAATTAATGAAGAACAATGAAAACCCCATTTTCTCTCACTAGAAAACTCAAAATTGACCAATTCTGTAACACCCGTCAGAAATCCGTGGCGATAACCCGACCCATTTGGATCAATTTGGGTAATTTCATTTTTAGCAAAATCGTTTTATATAAAGAAATAATAATAAAAAGAAAGATATAGAAATTAAAACTTTTAGAATGAAATAACTATGACTAAATGATTTAGAATCATTGTTTTTCATTATATATTAAATACGTATATTATAGTTTTCTATAAAAATGTTATTTTATAATAAATGAGTGGCATTAATGGTATTTTATAAAGTACATGTTAAAAAATTAGTATTTTTTATAAATAGGTGCAGACTTAAATGTATTTTATAAAGTTGAAAGCTAAATTCTTAGTTTGGGGATTAAAACAAACCGAACACACAACTTGAGGGGGCTAATATAAATATTTTCCAAACTTGAGGATGAGTCCTTAAAACCCCATACTTGATTTTAATTAATGAATCGTAAATACTCTTAAAACCCCATTAAAACCGAGCTTTAAATCCAAAAATTGAAACACCTCCTATCACTACTATAAATTGAGGCTTAGAACCTATTGTTGATCACTACACCATCAAAGCTCTCCCTAAATTCAAGAATTTATCCACAAAATCAAAAACCACCCAAATTCTAGTCTTCTTATCTTGTTCGTGCAATTATAGGTCTAATTCTCAATTGAATTCATCAAGTAAGTTGTCTATCCCACTTGATTTTTCATTTTTCTACAAAACCCCGCTGTCAATTTTGGGTTTCATTGTTTATTTCAATTAGGTGATTTTAGGGTTCTTCGTAATTTGGGGAAATTTTCTATAAAACTTCATAATTTAACCTAATTAGTTTAATCCATACAATCTACTATACTTATGATTTGATTGAAATTCATCATTCATTATATATCATAAAGTCTACACATTCTTATTTGAGTAACCTATTATTTCATAAAATTAGTTATTTTAATTAAAAATTGTTACATTACCTATTAAATTTATGATGGTACATTATTATGGTCAAATGACTTTATTATTAACAATATGTAATCAAGTTGTAATAACTTTATGAATGTAATATTATACATTGTGTATTATTTTTACAAATATATCTTATATCATTATTTAGGTAATAAATTATATCTTATACACACAACTAATTTAGTGTTTTTTTTTTGAACAGCAACAAAATTAAAACCAAAAAAGCAAGCCGGTTAGAAAAACCTAACCGAACAAGCCAAAAACGTTTACAAATACAGAAGAGGACATTCTAGCCAATTGCTAGTAGACATATTACAAGATTTATTTCTAGACATAAACCAATTAAAAGAACATCTAACAATAACATCAAAGATAGGGAGGTCATCAAGATCATTATTGTTATGTATAATCTCGTTTCTTCTCTTCCAAATGGCCCACCACATACAACAAACAATACCGTTCACAAGATCCTTCTTACGCTTAGAAATATGAGCCACATCGATACGATTAAGCACCTCCGCAGGACTACCATCAAAGTCAAAGCCAATATCCAACCAGCGACGAACCCTTTCACGAACATCTCTGAATTTCAAACAAGCAAAAAACACATGATTTGACGACTCCAAGCACTCATCACAGAACATGATAACGGGTGTCGTGACCGCTATACAAATAATCCTAACTAACCTATAGACAGGGTAAGTCGGGTATCAATCCAGGGGAGTTGGTGGTTATTAGTGACTTCAGCTTTTTACTACCTAATTAATTAACTAAGTTAAATAACCTAAATCTAGATTACTGTCACTAACCTAGATTAACTTAACTAAACCTAAATTACTTTACCCTAAATGCCACTTAGCTGTTTGATTGAGTTGAATGCTTTTAATTATCACTAATTTACTAACTAACAATTGATTGAGTTCTTATATTACTAAAAAGCAATTACTTAGGATCCGGGGTAGCGAATTACTAGTTTCTCTCTTCGGGAATCTAACCTAGAAATCACATAGACATGATTGTGTTCTCGTTTAACCAACCCAAACAATTATCTATCCTGCACATACTAAGTATAGTCCTAGAGCTATGCTCAAAGAGGGTAGTCCGGGAGCGGGGGGTACATACACGACAAACAATTGTAATGATTTATCAAACGAACACTAGAATCAAAGATTGTCACAGATCAATAATTCTATCTAAGCAATTAGAACCTTAGATTAAAACCAAAAAAACACTAACCGTTCACCCAAGTAATCACCGGTTGTTAGCCGAACATTGTAAACATCGAATGATTGTCCAAAACTAAGAAAAAACTCTAAAAAACGATTCTGGAACTTCTCAGACGGCCACAGCCGAAGTTCTTTTAGAAAAAAAACTAAAAACTGCTTAAATACGTCAAATACCAAAAATCTCGAAAATCTGCCGACATCGACCCGGATCGTGTCGCGAGGGATTTGGAAGTTTTCCTCGCGACACTCCGGGGGTCCTGGGCTTCGCTGTTTTGGCCCAAAATCTGATCAGACGCGGCCCAATGCTCCAAATTCAGCCCAATCTCCTTTCTAAACCCAATTTGATATATTTAAAGCCCATTCCTTCAATCCTTGACCCATGTGAATTATTTCAAATCCCAACAACTCTATTCCGCACTCCCGAACATTCACAACTTTGTCTTTATTTGGCTTGATTAATTCCTCCAAAGCTCGCGTCTTTCCACCTTTAGTCACCAATGCTTATAAAACACCTCAAAATGCATAACCTATGACAATTAAACTCAAAACACATCAAGTACAAAATGTAGGATATATCATGTGAATTAATATATTGTAACCCTTAAAATTATATGATTAATTATGAGAAACCGTTACAAAATATACTCACATCACATCCCCACACTTATCTTTTTCCGTCTCGGAAAAACTGCCATGGAATCATAATTGGGAAATCAATCTCATAAACATATGACTTTTTAATTTGTCCACCAAATCAATTCCACAACCCTAATGTAATCACATAGACTAACTGCAATTGCCAGCATTTCGGTCCGACTAAACCCAACCACTGACCTTTTGTTTTGCCCCCAAAGTGTTTATAATTTACCGAATAGAGTTATCAATCTGCCTATGTGTCCCACATTCAGAAGGTTCCAGTTCAATCTAGTCCCGAATCACATTCAGTCAAAGTAAAGGGTATTTAAGATGATATTTATATATTTTTCCCACCCGCTTTTAAATCAGATACTCAGATGTCCAAAGAATAGTGGAATAGATGGATGGTGAAGCTTTTGAGCATTTATTTTTCTAATTTGCTATTTTTTTTCTTCTTTTTTTTTCTCTTTTTCTTTTTTCTTTTCTTTTTTTTTTCATCTTTTTTCATTTTTTTTTCTAATTGGTTAATTTTAACTATTATTACCAACGAACATCATCAGAGGTACTCTTTGCGAGATGCTATCCCCAAAATCGTACGTGAGTATTTTGCCCGCGAGATCCAGAACATCATCAGAGGCACGCACCACGGGATACTATCCTTAGTTTGTACATGAGTATTTTGTCCCTTCACTCTAAAATTATTAATCAATTTATTACCTAATATGCTCAAAGATGGAAAGATGGGGCGCCGTTATTTCTCGGATTTGCTTTCGCAAAAAGATCATAACGTGCCAGGTTATTCTAAGGACATAAAAGTTTCTAATTTAAAGTGGTCTTTTTCCTCCTAATCACCAGTTTCAATCTCCCTATCATCCCTAAAATGGGAACCCACTAGCAGACTGATATAATTACATATTTATACAACAATAAACACAATGGGCATTTTAAGCTATTCCTAGGTCAGTTGGGCCTACCGACACATAACAGATTAGCCATGTTTTTCATTCTCTCCTTTTCTACCACTTTTCCCGTTCTTTTTTTTTAATTTTATACTTATTCCTAAAATTCGATTCCCAATTGTACTATCATTTTCCATGATTTTTGCAAGTTATTCCAAAGACATATTTTCAATTTTTTTTTTAATTTTTTTTTTTTTTTTGGATTTTTTTTAAAACACACAAAAATAAACACACTAAAAAAAAGCACGAATGTGTTATCCCCCTCCCCACACTTGAGTGACACATTGTCCTCAATGTGAACAAAGAAACAACAAAAATAAAGAAGAAATAAAATAAAAACAAAAAAAATAGAATTAGGAAACATACCGGATTCGAGCAACAAAAGAAAACAAAAATTCTGGCACCTGATGGCGTCGCGTGGCGCGACAGTTCACTCCACCTCCCTCGCGTGTAGCGAGGGAGAGAGTTCACCTTCCAATATTTATATAAATTGACATACCTGGAACCTCGTTTTGCTCAACTTCATTACCCAAAACCCTCCAAGTCCTGAAAAACACAAAAACACAAAAACTAAAAAAATAAACCAAAAAACACACTTACCTCTGGGTTGCCTCCCAGAAAGCGCTAAATTTATGGTCTTCAGCCAGACCATCCTCTCTGCTCACGGTGGCTTCAGTCCACATTTCCCAACCGAGTTCCCGATGTAGGCTCGGTGTTTGACATTTCTGTTCAGCTTTTTCAAACCATGCTTTCCAATTGCATTACCGATCCACGCTCGGTAGTTCACATGTCTCTTAATTTTTCTTTTCAAGCTCAACATGCAAAATATATTAATTTGAAAATTAAAAGCAAATTTATCATGGATTGAACACTTACCTTTAGAATTTCCCACGTGTGCTCTGTAATTGATATATCGAATCCAGACTTGCACTTGGACACGTGGCACATCCACCCCATAACTGCAGAGTCTTTTACATTGCATTCGCCCAACATCTGTATCAACCACCTTCCTCTTCCTCACCAACTTCTCTTCGATTACCTGCACACATGTAACAATTTTATTAATATTTAAAAGAAAATGATATGTGTTACCTGGCGGACTCTCAGTCGTGGATTCTTCAACATGCATGTCTTCAACTGGCTCTAAGCATTCTTGTCTTGGAAGATTCGAAAACTCTACCTCCTCTTCATTATCACTCACGTCCGTTGCACCAGTCAGATTTTCATAAGTTGAATTAAACTCATTCTGCTTAGGACTCGAAACCTGCTCATATATTTTCACTTCAACCATGGTGGTTTCACCCTCGGGTTCTTCAACTATTAGAGGGATCGGTGTGGTATTATCCTCCACAACCGCCTCCTTGATTTGAGACAATATCCACGCTTGTTTTTCTCGAGACTTTTCAAAACCTGACAAGCCTTGTGGACGAATTTGTTGTTCCTTCACCAAAATATCATATTTGTAATCCAACAATTGTATGTGGTGTTGCCTTGAATGGTGAGGTTCAACTAACTCTTTCTCAATTTGGGATAAATGCGATCTTCTTCGAGCTGCCTCTATACCTTCATATTGATGAAACGTTGAACACGATCTCGGTTGTTGCCTTGAATATTCATAATCATTCTCTCGACTATACACCTGACGGTCCTCGTATTCCTGATAAGAGTTATTGCACTCGTCCCGATAGCCTGACTGGGAACATCTTTGTGAATCCAACGGAGGTGCTCTAAAATGCGCGTACACTGAAGTTTCATGTTCAGCCCTCGTTCGAGAATATCTTTGAGCATCTTCTCTTTTGCGTGTATACTCTTCCTCCCTTTGAATTTCGGCCGGTGTCATAACTCTTGGTACCCCATGTTCAAACCGTACCTGATTCCCTCCTCGGTTGTAAGAGAACTGTGGTACACCCCGAGGAGGTTGATTGTAATTCTGTTGTGATTGATATTGGAGATCCTCATATGCCGACTGGGAGTAATTGTTTCCATATCCATCTTCATATCCTGCAAACGATTCAAAGTTAGAATTATAATTATTATTAGAATGAACATCACGATTTAAATAATTATAATTATTGGATTGAGAATATTCCTGATTGTATGACTGAGATCCCTGATATTGATGATATGATCGTGGATCGTCATACTCCTCCTCATCTTCCGAGTCCTCGACGATCCTGATCCCGTAAGGCAGTGTCGGGCAAAATTTGATTCTGTGAAATCTACTCCCGCAATTGTAGCACTTTTCTTCCTTAACCATGATTATCTCAAAGCACCTGCAAACAAACAAAAACAACGAAACCAAATGCGTAGCACTGATCTAAACAATAAAATAGATGCACTGGAATCGAAATTGGCAACTCAGACAGTTTTTATGATCTTTTTTCTTAATTTTTTTTTAAATTAAACGAAATTAATAAAAATTAAAAATTGCAAAAAAATTAAAAATCTTTTTGGTTTTTTTTTTTTAATGACTAGACAAGCAAAATTAAAATTGCAAAAACAAAAAGAAAATATTTTTTGGTTTTTTTTTTAGTAAAACGAACAAAGCAAAAAATTAACTAAAAAAACTAGAATCACTAACAAGCGCACGTACTCCCCGGCAACGGCGCCATATGACGACCTGTCGTTGGGGTCATGCAAAAATTAACCTAACTTTACCTATAGACAGGGTAAGTCGGGTGTCGAATCCACGAGGAGCATGTGGTTAGATTTGCAAGTTTGTTTGCTTATTAATACTAAACTTAATTTAAAAATGAAATTCAACTTGATTTGATTAAAAATAAAAACAAGGCAGCCCCTCCAGGTTTCAGGTTCTAGGTTAACACAAAATTCAGTTAATTTATTGGGAACCACATAGACATAGTTCTGGAAATTAGTTAAAGTAGTGATCAAAACAGATTTTTGTCATCAAACCATGTCAATCACCTAATTTGTAAGTGTCAATTCAACCCCCTTTAGTCACCCAACCCGCTCTAGGTTTTGTCATCAACCGAACGTAATTGTAAAGAAAGGACTCAAAACACATACATATTATTTGAATTAACTAATGCATCAATCAAATTCAAATGCTTGTCATCACAGATAAAATAAGATCCAATACATAAACCAAACTGAATTAAGTGTAAAACCTTTATGAACCATCCATCTGGAGGAAGCTACAAAAGATTTAGCCAATAATCATAACGAATAAATCTAGTACTGTCACTACAAGATTACTCATCATAATTAATAACTAAAATCTAAGAGTCTAAAGACAATTATTAAAATAAACAAACCAAAAGAGAATTTTTGTTGCCTTCGATCTTTCTGTGCACAGCAGCCAAGAGGCTGCGCCTCTTTTCCCGTCCGTCGAATGTTTTCCCCTTTTTTGCTTACGCCTCTTTTAAATCCCCTAGTTCCTCCAAATATGATGTGGGCTGCGATTTTAGTTTTCGTTTGGACTTTGTGGCCCATGTGAATGTGAAGTCCTTAGTTGCACCTCTCATAATTGTGATTTGAATTTCGATTTCCTTCTGCTGTACGTGAAAACAAAATCATACATCATCATGTATATATTTTTTTCTCTGCTTTCATTTGTATTAATAAACTTAATTTGATAATTCATAAAAATAAATTAAATGCTAACTCATTAGTTGTTATAACATGTGTTTAACTTAAAAACAACAATTTAAGCTCATTCAACACCCGAATAAAATGATATCTTTTAGACCCAACCTGGTGTGTTTAGAGGATGATTAATATGTAAATAAAATGAACTTTACACCACTTTAAACGCCACGATTTATAACATTTAAGCTCCAAGCACATAAAACACACAATGTAGAAAATATGACGAGAATTAATATATTATAACTAATAAAAATATAGAATTAAATATGTAAAAGCGTTACAAAATATACTCTCATCACATCCCCACACTTATCTTTTTTCGTCTCGGAAAAACTGCCATGAAATCATAATTGGGAAATCAATCTCAAAATGATTTAACTTTTTAATTCGTCAACCGATTCAATTCCCAAACCATAATGTAATCACATATGCTAATTGCAATTGCCGATATTTCGGTCCGACTAAACCCAACCACTGACCTTTGAGCCCCCAAAGTGTTTATATATTTTACCAATCATTTGTATCAACCTGCCTATGTGTCCCAAATTCAGAAAATTCTAGCTCAATCTAATTCCGACTCATATTCGGTCAAAGTAAAGGGTAATAAAGATGAATTATTTATATTTTCCCCACCCTAGTTAAACCAGATACTCATATATCCCAAGAATGATGAATTTGAATGGATAGTGAAGTTGCTTGAGCATTTATTTGACTATTGTTGCTTTTTTTTTTCATTTTTTTTTTCATTCACTTTTTTTTATAGTTGGTTAATTTTAACTATCATTACCAACGGACATCATCAGAGGCATTCTTTCACAAGGTCTTACCCCCGAAATCATACGTGAGTGTTCTGCCCGCGAGATCCAGAACATCATCAGAGGCACTTACCACGGGATACTATCCTTAGTTCGTACGTGAGTATTTTGTCCCTTCACTCTAATTCATTAACCAATTTATAACCTAATATGCTCAAAAGATGGAAAGATAGGGCGCCGTTATTTCTCGGATTTGCTTTCGCAAAAAGATCATAACGTGCCAAGCATTCTGAGGATATATAAGTCTCTAATTTAAAAAGGTCTTTTTCCTCCTAATCATCAGTTTCAATCTTACTCTAACTCCTAAAATGGGAACCCACTAGCAAACCGATTTAATTACATATTTATACAAAAATAAACACAATGGGATAATTAAGCTTTACTAAATCAGTTGGGCCTACCGACACATCACAAATTAGATATAATTTCCATTCTCTCATTTTCTTACCACTTTTCCCTATTCTTTCTTTATTTTTATTCTGAAAATCGATTCCCAATTTTTCTATCATTTTCCATGATTTGCAAGTAATCCCAAAGACATTTTTCATTTTTTTTTTAAACACACAAAAAAAATAGAACACACTAAAATGTTATCCCCCTCCTCACACTTGAGACACACATTGTCCTCAATGTGAACAAAGAAACAACAAAAATAAAGAAGAATAAAAAAAAGAATAAACACAGTTGCAAAAGTAAAGACACAAGAGTATGGAAAGAGTACATCGACCTGATTATAGCTGAACTTGTTGAAATAGCAGGCGCTCCCGTAACTCCTCCCCACACTTGAACTCTGCCAAGCAAACTGCAAAACTACAAACACACTAAAAAACAAATTAAATGTAAATAATAAAAAAAAATCCTAAACTCACTTTCGTAGGAATCACGGTTGCATTTAGCGTATGCAACAAGCCTTTTAAACCCCTCGGTAGCCCGAGTGGACGAGTGAAGTCTCGTGAGGGTTTCTAGTGAACACACCCACAAAGTTCTCGGGTTGCCTCCCGGAAGCGCTAAGTTTTAAGGTCTTCAGCCAGACCCGTTACCGCATATGACGCTCATGGTGGATGTGTAGGGTGGTAGTATCCTTCTGCTACTAGACTTGTTCTTCTATCATACACCTCCTCCCATACTTGATCATACCAAGCGGCAGTTGCTTTTTCAAGATCAAATTCCACCAATTTATTGACTTTTTTTCCTTCTTCTTTTCCTCGACATCTTCTCTTTATCTTGAGATCTACTTTCCTTCTTCTCATTCAACCTGTCAATCATAAAACATTCTTTTTCTTCTTTCGGATTCTCCTTCTCAGGAGACCCACTTTTATCAGTTTTATGCTTAGATATGTTAGAAAATACCTTCAAACTCATTTTCTTTTTCCCAAACCTCATTCTGACCGTTCCTTCAGCACAATTAATAATAGCCTTTGTTGTAGCAAAGAACGGTCTACCCAATATGACAGACGGATGTGTATTCTTAACACAATCAAGCACTAAAAAGTCCACTGGGTAATAAAACTCATATACTTTAACAATCACATCCTTAATGATCCCCCTAGGACACAAAGAAGTCTGATCGGCTAACACCACACTAGTGTTGGTTTTTTTTAAAGGACCAAAATCATACCGATCATATAGACTTCCTGGTAAAATGCTCACGGATGCTCTAAGATCCAGAAATGCCCTGTCCACTTCAAAATCACCTATTTTTATAGAAATAATAGGCGCTCCTGGATCTTGGAGTTTCGGGGGGAAGGTACCCAACAAAACGGAATTCACACTCGCACTTAAATCAAGTTGTTCTGGAAATTTATAACGACGTTTGGTGGTGCTTAACTCTTTCAAACATTGAACATGATCAGGGCATTCTTTAATTTCATCAATAAATAGTTTATTAATTTTCACTTTTTCAAAAATCTCCCACTTTTCATTCCTCTGTGGTTTGTTTTTACTTAAATTTTCAGGTGCAAGTAAAGCCATGGGAAATGGAACCTTCACATTTAAATTACTTATTCCAGAAAAACTGCCATTAGAACCGTTTTCAGACCTTTTAAAACTTTTAACTTCTTGATCATGTTCACTCTCACCTTTCACAAATTGTGGTGAATGAGTATCAACAACAGAAATTTCAGAAAAAGGACGAGTACTTACCTCGTCTTTGTCGACTCTCATTGTTTTAGAAGATATGTGACTTGAAATTCTCTGAACATCACTAAGAAGCTTACCCTGATCTCTTCTGATGATTGCCACTTCTTCAGCTAATTGTCCAACCTGTTGTGACAACGATTTGATCTCTTTATCTCTGATCTCGTTTCCTTTCTGAATATCCTTCATTAACTCCATGATTATATCAAATTTTTCATTGATGGAGTTATCATCCAACCCACACTGACCTGATTGTCTTCCATAGTCATTAAACTCTTCATACCTAAACTGGTGATCATACCCATTTTCATTGAAATCTCCATCCCAGTTTCCAACTCTCTCATTTACTATACCAGCTCTCCCTTGAACGTAACCCATCGACCCATCCTCTTCATCTACACTATATTTGGCATATCGATTTAGAAGTGGCGAGTGTCTGTTTTGAGGGATCATTGGCTTTCGTACTGGTTGGTTGTGTTGTGAAAAATTAAAATCAACTTCATCATATTCGGATTGGTTTTGGGGTTGCAGATGTGGTAGGTCAAAGTGTGAAAATTGTTGTTGTGTGAATGATGAGTTTGATGAGCCACCCGATGGACCTTGACGACCGTAATAACTCATAACCGACTACGCGTATGCTGCCAACCTTAAAGTAAGTTCCTGCACAAGCAAAGACAACCAATACCAAGCGTAATATCGAACTTAAACAAAAAGAAACAAAAAGAAAAATATTTTTAGATTTTTTTTTAAGGTTTAAAGAAAACTAGAAAGTAAAATCAAACTAGCAATGCAATACTAAGCGCACTAGCTCCCCGGCAATTTGATAACGGGTGTCGTGATTCTTGCAATTTTTTGCTTTCGTACGTGCGCTTGTTAGTGATTCTAGTTTTTTTTAGTTAATTTTTTGCTTTGTTCGTTTTACTAAAAAAAAAACCAAAAAATATTTTCTTTTTGTTTTTGCAATTTTAATTTTGCTTGTCTAGTCATTAAAAAAAAAAACCAAAAAGATTTTTAATTTTTTTGCAATTTTTAATTTTTATTAATTTCGTTTAATTTAAAAAAAAATTAAGAAAAAAGATCATAAAAACTGTCTGAGTTGCCAATTTCGATTCCAGTGCATCTATTTTATTGTTTAGATCAGTGCTACGCATTTGGTTTCGTTGTTTTTGTTTGTTTGCAGGTGCTTTGAGATAATCATGGTTAAGGAAGAAAAGTGCTACAATTGCGGGAGTAGATTTCACAGAATCAAATTTTGCCCGACACTGCCTTACGGGATCAGGATCGTCGAGGACTCGGAAGATGAGGAGGAGTATGACGATCCACGATCATATCATCAATATCAGGGATCTCAGTCATACAATCAGGAATATTCTCAATCCAATAATTATAATTATTTAAATCGTGATGTTCATTCTAATAATAATTATAATTCTAACTTTGAATCGTTTGCAGGATATGAAGATGTATATGGAAACAATTACTCCCAGTCGGCATATGAGGATCTCCAATATCAATCACAACAGAATTACAATCAACCTCCTCGGGGTGTACCACAGTTCTCTTACAACCGAGGAGGGAATCAGGTACGGTTTGAACATGGGGTACCAAGAGTTATGACACCGGCCGAAATTCAAAGGGAGGAAGAGTATACACGCAAAAGAGAAGATGCTCAAAGATATTCTCGAACGAGGGCTGAACATGAAACTTCAGTGTACGCGCATTTTAGAGCACCTCCGTTGGATTCACAAAGATGTTCCCAGTCAGGCTATCGGGACGAGTGCAATAACTCTTATCAGGCATACGAGGACCGTCAGGTGTATAGTCGAGAGAATGATTATGAATATTCAAGGCAACAACCGAGATCGTGTTCAACGTTTCATCAATATGAAGGTATAGAGGCAGCTCGAAGAAGATCGCATTTATCCCAAATTGAGAAAGAGTTAGTTGAACCTCACCATTCAAGGCAACACCACATACAATTGTTGGATTACAAATATGATATTTTGGTGAAGGAACAACAAATTCGTCCACAAGGCTTGTCAGGTTTTGAAAAGTCTCGAGAAAAACAAGCGTGGATATTGTCTCAAATCAAGGAGGCGGTTGTGGAGGATAATACCACACCGATCCCTCTAATAGTTGAAGAACCCGAGGGTGAAACCACCATGGTTGAAGTGAAAATATATGAGCAGGTTTCGAGTCCTAAGCAGAATGAGTTTAATTCAACTTATGAAAATCTGACTGGTGCAACGGACGTGAGTGATAATGAAGAGGAGGTAGAGTTTTCGAATCTTCCAAGACAAGAATGCTTAGAGCCAGTTGAAGACATGCATGTTGAAGAATCCACGACTGAGAGTCCGCCAGGTAACACATATCATTTTCTTTTAAATATTAATAAAATTGTTACATGTGTGCAGGTAATCGAAGAGAAGTTGGTGAGGAAGAGGAAGGTGGTTGATACAGATGTTGGGCGAATGCAATGTAAAAGACTCTGCAGTTATGGGGTGGATGTGCCACGTGTCCAAGTGCAAGTCTGGATTCGATATATCAATTACAGAGCACACGTGGGAAATTCTAAAGGTAAGTGTTCAATCCATGATAAATTTGCTTTTAATTTTCAAATTAATATATTTTGCATGTTGAGCTTGAAAAGAAAAATTAAGAGACATGTGAACTACCGAGCGTGGATCGGTAATGCAATTGGAAAGCATGGTTTGAAAAAGCTGAACAGAAATGTCAAACACCGAGCCTACATCGGGAACTCGGTTGGGAAATGTGGACTGAAGCCACCGTGAGCAGAGAGGATGGTCTGGCTGAAGACCATAAATTTAGCGCTTTCTGGGAGGCAACCCAGAGGTAAGTGTGTTTTTTGGTTTATTTTTTTAGTTTTTGTGTTTTTGTGTTTTTCAGGACTTGGAGGGTTTTGGGTAATGAAGTTGAGCAAAACGAGGTTCCAGGTATGTCAATTTATATAAATATTGGAAGGTGAACTCTCTCCCTCGCTACACGCGAGGGAGGTGGAGTGAACTGTCGCGCCACGCGACGCCATCAGGTGCCAGAATTTTTGTTTTCTTTTGTTGCTCGAATCCGGTATGTTTCCTAATTCTATTTTTTTTGTTTTTATTTTATTTCTTCTTTATTTTTGTTGTTTCTTTGTTCACATTGAGGACAATGTGTCACTCAAGTGTGGGGAGGGGGATAACACATTCGTGCTTTTTTCTAGTGTGTTTATTTTTGTGTGTTTTAAAAAAAATCCAAAAAAAAAAAAAAATTAAAAAAAAATTGAAAATATGTCTTTGGAATAACTTGCAAAAATCATGGAAAATGATAGTACAATTGGGAATCGAATTTTAGGAATAAGTATAAAATTAAAAAAAAAGAACGGGAAAAGTGGTAGAAAAGGAGAGAATGAAAAACATGGCTAATCTGTTATGTGTCGGTAGGCCCAACTGACCTAGGAATAGCTTAAAATGCCCATTGTGTTTATTGTTGTATAAATATGTAATTATATCAGTCTGCTAGTGGGTTCCCATTTTAGGGATGATAGGGAGATTGAAACTGGTGATTAGGAGGAAAAAGACCACTTTAAATTAGAAACTTTTATGTCCTTAGAATAACCTGGCACGTTATGATCTTTTTGCGAAAGCAAATCCGAGAAATAACGGCGCCCCATCTTTCCATCTTTGAGCATATTAGGTAATAAATTGGTTAATAATTTTAGAGTGAAGGGACAAAATACTCATGTACAAACTAAGGATAGTATCCCGTGGTGCGTGCCTCTGATGATGTTCTGGATCTCGCGGGCAAAATACTCACGTACGATTTTGGGGATAGCATCTCGCAAAGAGTACCTCTGATGATGTTCGTTGGTAATAATAGTTAAAATTAACCAATTAGAAAAAAAAATGAAAAAAGATAAAAAAAAAAAAGAAAAAAGAAAAAGAGAAAAAAAAGAAGAAAAAAAATAGCAAATTAGAAAAATAAATACTCAAAAGCTTCACCATCCATCTATTCCACTATTCTTTGGACATCTGAGTATCTGATTTAAAAGCGGGTGGGAAAAATATATAAATATCATCTTAAATACCCTTTACTTTGACTGAATGTGATTCGGGACTAGATTGAACTGGAACCTTCTGAATGTGGGACACATAGGCAGATTGATAACTCTATTCGGTAAATTATAAACACTTTGGGGGCAAAACAAAAGGTCAGTGGTTGGGTTTAGTCGGACCGAAATGCTGGCAATTGCAGTTAGTCTATGTGATTACATTAGGGTTGTGGAATTGATTTGGTGGACAAATTAAAAAGTCATATGTTTATGAGATTGATTTCCCAATTATGATTCCATGGCAGTTTTTCCGAGACGGAAAAAGATAAGTGTGGGGATGTGATGTGAGTATATTTTGTAACGGTTTCTCATAATTAATCATATAATTTTAAGGGTTACAATATATTAATTCACATGATATATCCTACATTTTGTACTTGATGTGTTTTGAGTTTAATTGTCATAGGTTATGCATTTTGAGGTGTTTTATAAGCATTGGTGACTAAAGGTGAAAAGACGCGAGCTTTGGAGGAATTAATCAAGCCAAATAAAGACAAAGTTGTGAATGTTCGGGAGTGCGGAATAGAGTTGTTGGGATTTGAAATAATTCACATGGGTCAAGGATTGAAGGAATGGGCTTTAAATATATCAAATTGGGTTTAGAAAGGAGATTGGGCTGAATTTGGAACATTGGGCCGCGTCTGATCAGATTTTGGGGCAAAACAGCGAAGCCCAGGACCCCCGGAGTGTCGCGAGGAAAACTTCCAAATCCCTCGCGACACGATCCGGGTCGATGTCGGCAGATTTTCGAGATTTTTGGTATTTGACGTATTTAAGCAGTTTTTAGTTTTTTTCTAAAAGAACTTCGGCTGTGGCGGTCTGAGAAGTTCCAGAATCGTTTTTTAGAGTTTTTTCTTAGTTTTGGACAATCATTCGATGTTTACAATGTTCGGCTAACAACCGGTGATTACTTGGGTGAACGGTTAGTGTTTTTTTGGTTTTAATCTAAGGTTCTAATTGCTTAGATAGAATTATTGATCTGTGACAATCTTTGATTCTAGTGTTCGTTTGATAAATCATTACAATTGTTTGTCGTGTATGTACCCCCCGCTCCCGGACTACCTCTTTGAGCATAGCTCTAGGACTATACTTAGTATGTGCAGGATAGATAATTGTTTGGGTTGGTTAAACGAGAACACAATCATGTCTATGTGATTTCTAGGTTAGATTCCCGAAGAGAGAAACTAGTAATTCGCTACCCCGGATCCTAAGTAATTGCTTTTTAGTAATATAAGAACTCAATCAATTGTTAGTTAGTAAATTAGTGATAATTAAAAGCATTCAACTCAATCAAACAACTAAGTGGCATTTAGGGTAAAGTAATTTAGGTTTAGTTAAGTTAATCTAGGTTAGTGACAGTAATCTAGATTTAGGTTATTTAACTTAGTTAATTAATTAGGTAGTAAAAAGCTGAAGTCACTAATAACCACCAACTCCCCTGGATTGATACCCGACTTACCCTGTCTATAGGTTAGTTAGGATTATTTGTATAGCGGTCACGACACCCGACCAAAATCGGTGTTTAGGGGACGATTATTATAAAATAAAATGCACTTTTAAGACTTTCATTACATCCCCGGCAACGGCGCCAATTTGATAACGGGTGTCGTGACCGCTATACATATAATCATAACTAACCTATAGACAGGGTAAGTCGGGTATCAATCCAGGGGAGTTGGTGGTTATTAGTGACTTCAGCTTTTTACTACCTAATTAATTAACTAAGTTAAATAACCTAAATCTAGATTACTGTCACTAACCTAGATTAACTTAACTAAACCTAAATTACTTTACCCTAAATGCCACTTAGCTGTTTGATTGAGTTGAATGCTTTTAATTATCACTAATTAACTAACTAACAATTGATTGAGTTCTTATATTACTAAAAAGCAATTACTTAGGATCCGGGGTAGCGAATTACTAGTTTCTCTCTTCGGGAATCTAACCTAGAAATCACATAGACATGATTGTGTTCTCGTTTAACCAACCCAAACAATTATCTATCCTGCACATACTAAGTATAGTCCTAGAGCTATGCTCAAAGAGGTAGTCCGGGAGCGGGGGGTACATACACGACAAACAATTGTAATGATTTATCAAACGAACACTAGAATCAAAGATTGTCACAGATCAATAATTCTATCTAAGCAATTAGAACCTTAGATTAAAACCAAAAAAACACTAACCGTTCACCCAAGTAATCACCGGTTGTTAGCCGAACATTGTAAACATCGAATGATTGTCCAAAACTAAGAAAAAACTCTAAAAAACGATTCTGGAACTTCTCAGACGGCCACAGCCGAAGTTCTTTTAGAAAAAAAACTAAAAACTGCTTAAATACGTCAAATACCAAAAATCTCGAAAATCTGCCGACATCGACCCGGATCGTGTCGCGAGGGATTTGGAAGTTTTCCTCGCGACACTCCGGGGGTCCTGGGCTTCGCTGTTTTGGCCCAAAATCTGATCAGACGCGGCCCAATGCTCCAAATTCAGCCCAATCTCCTTTCTAAACCCAATTTGATATATTTAAAGCCCATTCCTTCAATCCTTGACCCATGTGAATTATTTCAAATCCCAACAACTCTATTCCGCACTCCCGAACATTCACAACTTTGTCTTTATTTGGCTTGATTAATTCCTCCAAAGCTCGCGTCTTTTCACCTTTAGTCACCAATGCTTATAAAACACCTCAAAATGCATAACCTATGACAATTAAACTCAAAACACATCAAGTACAAAATGTAGGCTATATCATGTGAATTAATATATTGTAACCCTTAAAATTATATGATTAATTATGAGAAACTGTTACAAAATATACTCACATCAGAACACGCGTCCGAGGTTTAAATGGGAATGTCTTTTTCTATAAGTTTAACTCTTGTGGGAAGCCTATCTCTTAATAATCTCCAAATGAAAACGTTAACCTTTTTTGGAATAAATTTGTTCCATCTTGTCTTTATATTATTACCAGGGAGAACTTTTTTCTCAATGACTTTACGAACATGTTTCACCTCGAAGTAATCTTTACCATTAAGATCCCAAACCCAACCATCAACCTCGTTACTAGCCAAGAAAGAATGCAGCAACAACCTTAAAAAACCGAATTGATGCTCTTCAACACCCCCACGAATCTCTCTTCTCCAACTCCAAATTCTAATGTTACCCACCAAACGATCCGAAATTCTACAATCTTTATTGTTTTCAAGAGCATAGAGCCTCGGAAATTTCCAAGAAAGTTTTTCTCCCCCCAACCACACATCATTCCAAAAACTAAAGCTATCACCACTACCAATTTTCCGAATAAAAGCGCTTCTAGGAATCTCATTCTTGTCATGAATTTTTATAACACATTTGCATATCTCCTTCCACACTCCCCCCCCCCCCCCCTTTTAAAGAATCATCAAAAAACCCACCATCCGACCCATGTATAGACTCAATGACCCGAACCCAAAGCTGATTTTTATCTTTAAGAAGTCTCCATTTCCATTTTAACAACAAGGCTTTGTTTAGGCCATCCAAACTCCCGATTCCCAACCCCCCGATCTCTTTCCCACCCAAAATTTCGTCCCAATTGACCCAGTGAATCTTACGAATCCTATCCCGACCCCCCCAAAAGAATTTAGCCCGAATGTTTTCCAAAGTAGTTTTAATAGTAGCAGGAATACGAAAAATGGAAAAATAATAAATTGGTAACGCACCTAAGACCGAAGAGATCAACGTTAGCCGACCACCAATGGATAGAAGGTTTGCTTTCCAACGAGCAAGACGAGTCTTGAATTTTTCCACAATCGGATCCCATGATTTAATTAACCTCATGTTTTCACCCACGGGAACCCCAAGATAAGTAAAAGGAAATCGGCCCGCAGAACAACCCAAAGAAACAGCAACTCTATCAATAACCGAGGTACTAACACCCACACCAAACACGTTACATTTAGAAATGTTAATTTGCAGCCCCGACATCTCATAAAAATCATTAAGAACCTTGTTAATGCAACTAAAATTTTCATCCGACCATTCTCCCACAAAAATGACATCATCCGCGTAAAAGAGATGAGAAATGGGAACTTTATTACCCCCAACAAGGCTCGGTTTAAAGTTACCCAATCTAACCTCATTATCCATCAACGCATGAAGACCTTCCATTGCTAAAATGAACAAAAAAGGGGATAACGGGTCACCTTGACGAAGGCCTCTTTCGATAGGGAATTCTTTGGTAGGACTCCCGTTTATCAGGACAGAAGCTGAAGCAGAAACTAAGCAAGCACGAACCAAATCCACCCAATCATTCCCAAAACCTATCTTTGTCATTACCTCAAACAAGTAATCCCAACTAAGAGAATCGAACGCTTTTGCGAAGTCTACCTTGAACAAAAACATCTTCTTTTTCTTGCCTTTGAACCAATTAACAATTTCATTTAGCATTAAAGGACCATCCAAGATTTGTCTACCACTAATGAACGCGGATTGCACCGGGCTGACCAACTCATCAATCACACTTGCCAATCTATTAGCCAACATCTTAGAAAGAATCTTATATTGTACATTAATGAGACTAATCGGTCTGAAATCGGAGATAAGGACTGGGTTCTCATTTTTAGGAATGAGAGTGATAAACGAAGTGTTGCAGCCACGGGGGATAAATTTTTTCTCAAAAGACTGATTCACGAATCTCATAACGTCTTCCACTAACATCCCCCAATGATGTTTAACGAAACCAAAAGAAAACCCATCCGGGCCCGGCGCTTTGGAGCTACCACATTCCCACACGGCAGCCTTAACCTCTCCCATAACTGGACGACGAACAAGAAGCTCACGGTGATCCCCCAGGAGCTGTCGCAGCGAGTTGATCGGTACAACAACAGTACCGCTTGAAGGAGACCATTTAGAGAATTTAATTTTGAAGTGATCCCAAAAAATATCTTTAATCTCGATAGGACATTCCACCCAAACCCCGTTGTGTTTAATACCTCTAATAGCAGCCAAACGTCTATGTTTTTTCAAGTAGGCGTGAAAAAATTTGGAGTTTTCATCTCCTTCAAGAGTCCATTTCGTTTTGAGTTTCTGAGACAATTCGAGCGCTTTTCTTTTTTCTAAAACGTTCAATTCTTGCATCACCACCGTTTTTCCAGAATTAAGTTCATTTAGATGCACCCCTAATTCCATCTCCACTTCGATGCCTTCTAATCTGGATTTAAGAGCATCGCAATCTTTTTGTTCGTCCAAAAGTCTACCCTTATTCCAAGCTCACAACTTACTTTTAGTTAATTTCAATTTTTCTTTGAACCTAACAAAATGATCTCTGTGAATGTCAACCGAGCCGTCTTCCCAAGCGACTTTAAAAACCTTATCATATCCAGGAATACCAATCCAATAATTAAAGAATTTAAAAGGAACCGGGCCAAAATCTCTCTCTTTCAATCTCAAAATGATAGGCCTGTGGTCAGAAACTTTTTTACCATCGATGATACCTTCCAACGCAGGTAAACGATCGCAAATAGAAGATGAGATTAAAAAGCGATCAATTTTACTATGTTGTAAACCATTAGAACTAACCCGCGTGAATTTGAAACCTCCAAGTTTAATGTCTTCCAAACTGCAACCGACAAGGAGATCATTAATGTCTTTAGCTTCCCTTTCGTTAAATCCAACACCCAGTCTCTCAGAAGCCGGCCTAGACACGTTAAAGTCCACACAGAAGATGTATTCCCCTGGATGAGAATTCACAAAGATGTCCAAAAAAGACCAAAGATTTCTTTTATCTCTACTACTTTGAGGAGCATAGACCACCACTATATAACAAGCAAGATCCAAAGCCAACCATTTACCCCGGATAATCAAAACGTTATCAAACACCAAATTCTCATAACTGATGAAGCTCAAAGGATCCCATATACCCACAATACCACCTGATCTGCCTTGCGAAGCCGCGCAAACCCAGTTGAAGTTAGTGTTACCCCAAAGCTGTCTAACTAAATTTGCTTCCACAAAATCTACGTGTGTCTCTTGAATAGCTAAAAAGTTAATAGAAAATTTACAACAAAGCTCTGTGATGGATTTTCTTTTGGACGCCATCCCCACCCCGCAAATATTAATGGAAAGAATATTCATTGGGTAACAATGGTATCACTCATCCTGTCGATATAATTCTTTAAATCACTTTTCATACCGTCCATCTCCATACCCATCGACATACCTATTTTAATGAATTTGTTAAGTTCCTCTAAAATAGATAAGTTTTTTCCAAAATGACCACCTTTCTTGTAACTATTTCTGGATTTTTCATCGGTCCCAACAAGAGAAATCGAAATATCTTTAAGTCTTATAAGGATAATATCTTCTCCATCCTTATGTGATTTATCCACTGTGTCACGCAAACCATTCTCAAAAGCACTATTATTCATTGTATCCAAGTCCACCTCCACAGAATGACTATCAAGACCCACTGAGTTTAAAACTGAATCCCCATTTTGACCTTTATCTTCCCTGTTAACTGCATTAGAACTACCCTGATATGAAGCATTCACTTTTTTAACCTCAGACATGGCGTTGTCCCCATCCAAATCCAAGTCATGTTCTTCATTACAACACTTCTTATTAATTCTCTCAAACCCCGGAGGAACCGAAAGAGACACCGAATACGACTTACCCACTTCAAAGTTGTTGAGATAATCCTTCATATAGCATGGATCCTCCTTGTTTATCTCTTCTTTTATTGGCTCATTAAGAGGAGGATTAGCGTTGTTAGCATCCTCAATCTCGATATTTGCAGCAGACTCATTATCAGAA
Organism: Deinandra increscens subsp. villosa; assembly: GCA_039602395.1. Taxonomy (NCBI): domain Eukaryota; kingdom Viridiplantae; phylum Streptophyta; class Magnoliopsida; order Asterales; family Asteraceae; genus Deinandra; species Deinandra increscens. Next base: position 13,927 of record JBCNJP010000773.1, on the reverse strand, counting down.
ACTTCGTCCGACTCATTTTCACTATCATTGATCTCATCCTCGTCATTATTAGAATCGGATTCATTCTCAAATTTTCTTGCAAAGCTAGGTGACCATGAGTGAATTTCCACCACAAATTTTTTTTTTTTTTGCTCTCTAAATATGGATATTTTTTCATTAAACATTAAACATCGGTTACAACTCAACGTGAAGTACATGGGAGGCGGGCAACAAGCTGCGCCACCAGCCCTTTCTGAATAGCAAAGCCTAACCGAGTGAAAACCACATTCGAACCGCTAGGGGTCACCACGTTCCCATGCATGACCTTTTGGACCCGGCTCAAGGTATCCACAGCTTCCGGGGCAAGGTAACCGAAGGTATCAAACGCAAAAGGCACGAACACATGTTGATTCGCCAGACACGCTTCCTCATGTTTGCGCACTTTCCCTGCAGCCGCATTCGCGGCCGCCAGGCCTGCCCGGAAACCAGAGCCCTTGAACCCCACGAGAGGGGAAACCCCAGTAAGGTCGACACAGGCGTGCTTCCCGTGCTTCCACCCAAAGACAAGGACGTCCGCCGGTCGAAGGGAGGAACGCCCGTCCGCTGGGTCCGACAAAAAGTTAACCGGGGCTTCTTTCTTTGCAGATATCCCGGCTCTTCTGAAAATATCAAATAAGACGTCCCGGACCAGATCATGCCGGTACTTGAAACCGGGTAACTCTTTGCAATGGACCGTGTGTTCCCCATAAGCATCCAAGCATGCCTTGCTGCAAACTGGACATCTCTCATCGCTTGGGTACAGGGGGATCATAAGCCGGTATTTAAGAATTGCCCGATATTCGACTGGCGACATGTGCTGCCCCAACCCATCAATAGGGAGGGCGAGGAGGAAATCTTGAGCATGTGGTTGGCGAAGACATTCCCACACAGCTTTATCCCTGGCTGACATCCCGAAGGCAGCTTCCATTTCTCCCACAGCTTTACTAAAAAGGACATTCGCCAAAACATGTTGGGCTTTGGGTGGGGCGGTGTCCTTGTTAGAGAAACCGCTAAGATCAAAGCCCGGAATAAGGCCACGGAGGCCAGCCAACGCGCCCGTGTATGCCGAGTCCATAGGGCACACCCCACACTCCCGAAGGATATGGTCCTGGAGCTCCCAGGATTGGGCCCTCGAGGCCACGAAAGCGTAGGAGGAGGCCTCGACAGCCGAGTAGACCCCAAGCCCCCCTAGCTTGATGGGCAAGGAGGCAACCCTCCATTGGAGGTCCCCAAAGAAGGGCCCACCACACACGACGATATCTTCAATGGCCGCGCGGAGATCGTTGTCAAAAGCCGCAGCAGCCGGAGCCACATGAAGGGGAGAGCAGGTTCTGAGGCCAAAGGAAAGTTTGGCAATACCCATACACGAATAAGTCATAAATAATGCCACCGATATCATACTTGATGGTTTCTTGAATGCGTTCAAGCTTGGTAGTAAGGATACAAACTCTACCACATGATAAAGGTTCTTCTATATCATCCTCTCCAAATAAAGATTCACCCCAATGACTTGTGACATGGTGAAAAGCCTCATTGTTCCAAGCACTTAAAGGAAGGCCCCGAATCTCAATCCAAACAACCCGTTCGTTAATAACAAAATTAGCTCTCGGTTTGATACTAGAATGGAAAATAGCTTTCATTCCTTCACATCTAGAGAATTTATTTCTTTCCTCTTTAGTACCACAGTCTACCCTCACCCATAAACCACCCAAATATCTAAAGGCAACGTCTTCAAAACCTTCATTGGAAACCAATTGATGAAGATTATTCATGTTATGGATGTTTTTGACTCTCAAGCACATCGAGGTGCAAAAGTTGTCGACCGAGGCAAGCATATCATTAGACAGTTTTGCAGCCACAATAGCCTTAGAACCCGCAATATTCAGCCCCACGTATTCTCCTGCCGAAGCTCCATTCACAGAATCACCAATAGTGACTTTTTGTTGCCAAATCTTTTGTTTGGGTATGGATCCCAACACAACATGCTCCTTTTTATTTGTATCATCTCCTTTTGGAACATTAGAAGTAGAGCCAAAGCCACTAGGAATAGCTTTTACAACCTCCACAGCAGGATTCTTTTGATGGCTATTACCTATATGTATTCAAACCTATCATTAATCTATCATTTATTTTATGGATTTAATTGTTTGGTTTCACTAATAAAGATTACATTAATTACTAAATTTACGTTAATGCAATTATTAAAAAAAACTTTGTAACATAGAATTAAATAAGCAAGTTGTCCCAACTTTACAAATATATTTTTACATTATACTATTTTATAAAGTTATCTTAAATGCTTATAAATTTTCTTTGTCATAATGCAACCAAAATAATTGTATAGCATTATACAAACTTATCAAATATTCTATTTAAATCATGTTTCACTAAAACTTTATGGTTTTAAATAATAGTATGTTATTGTCCAATTTCATTAATTATATTTATTATCAAATCCCCCAAATTCATGTGAACCCATACAAATCCCTAATTTCAATCAGAGTTTTCTATCCTTGTATTCACACTCACTCAAATATTAGGATTATACCTTGGAAACTCTTGGACCGTATTCATTTGCATTATCTCACGGATTCTACTTCATCAATCGAAACATGTGAGTCATAGCCCATTTTTCTATTTATTTTCCAAACCATTTTGGGGTGGAGAGCACGCATAAACATTTTCATTTAGCAATACTTTATTTTCAAGTAAATCATATTATTTATCATGTTTATCATCATGAATCACTGCAAAACTTTAGTCATTCAAACATTCAAACTTTTTATACAAAGTCGAATACTGTTGAATACATTTACTTGCATGCATCTGTGTGATATCATGTGAATATATACTTTGCTATGCTTGATATTGTATGCTATTTGGAAAACTTTATGCTTAAGGCTCCGGAGCACCAAACGTGAGGTTCCTTGCAAAGAACTGAACATGATGACGTTGAGGTTCTGGTAGGGGACTGAACGTGGTCCCAACGCTGAAATTCCTGAGAGGAACCGAATAGTAATCGCAGAGGTTCCTCGAGAGGGGAATTGAACACGTGGACAAACATTCTTACCGATTGTTGGTTTTGCGAACCATCAATCAGGCGTCCTGTTTATTTGATGAATATCTGTTTTTGTGGTGAATATCTATTTATGTGAAGAATATTTGTGTGTAAATATGTATTCACGTATGACTTTGTGGAACATTTTCAATCATTTAATATCACTACGTAAGTCATGTACTGTTAAATAAATTGCTTGTATTTATCTACATTACACCGTATTCTAGGGACCTGTACTGGTAAGTCTGATGAGCAATCGATGAGATTCCTTTGAGGGAATTGAACACTTGTAAGTCTCATGAGCATCATAATCGTAGAGGTTTCTTTGAGGAAACTGAACATCATAATCGTAGAGATTCCTTTGAGGGAATTGAACATCATTTTGTACTGGGTGACGAATACGTGTGTAATTAGAGTAATACTTGCACATTTAGTTTAACAGTGTGACTTTGTAAAAACTTAATCAAATATTTTCTTTAACTGTTTTTATTAAACCTATGACTCACCAACTATGTAGATAGTTGACATTTTGCGTGTTTTTCAGGTTATTGAGAATCAGGCCTTCATGATTGACGTTACACATAGGATGCTTTTGGACCTAGTGAATTTAATCGAAAACTATTTTATATGTTTATGTTACTTGTATTCAATGTATAATTTTGGAATTGGATATTATTAAATAATGAAACTTTAAATAGTGTCATGTGCTTATGGACAATCATCATGCCCCGATGTTTCCGCCGTCGGTTGGGGTGTGACAGATTGGTATCAGAGCCGGTTATCGGCCAGTGTGTCAGCGAGGACGCTGGTCCCCTAAGGGGGGAGGATTGTAACATTCCACATTGGTGGGGAGGTGAACTAAACACTCTTTTATAAGGGTGTGGATACCTCCTCCAACATGACGTGTTTTAAATCCGTGAGGGGCGGATGCCCGAGGGCATGCCGGCTGCCAAAGCGGATAATATCCTGGATTGCTCTGATACCACTTATAAGAGTTGTAGTTGATTTTACTACTGATTGATATGATCAATTGGAGAGAACAAGAAAATAAATAAAGCTTTACTTTATTGATTTCACCAAGAAGAGGTTAAAATGACTCTAGAGAGAATGAACACCTTACAAAACACACAGTTAAGACTCAGAATGATGAGCTCTACTTGAACTCAACTAAGTCAAACTATTAATACTAAACAACTAACCAACTAGCGAACCAATTAACTAACCATTGGTTCGCTGGCACCGAACCAATGGTTTAGCCCTTGGTTAGTTGACACTAAAACTCACTTTCTAGCAACACTTAGATATAACATGCGAGACACACATTATGTTATAACATGCTCTATTTCATTACTTGTTTTTCATACTTTTGTAACTTACATTTAACATATGGATCGCATACTTTACATTTATGCTATACACAAACACATTTATGCATAGTTAAGACTCTAAAAATGATTATATATGTTTGTTTGTTTGGATTCTTTGTTTGGCGATGTCATTTTGAATATTTATGAAATGGGTTTGATCAAGAATTATCGCAACCTTAATTTAGTGTTGTGAACATCTGGACAATCCTCAAGCCCCCTATGTATTTTGGCGTCGGTTGGGTTGTGACACAAAACCCTAGATTTCCACCGACACTCTGATCTTGACATTGAGACTACGGAAACTTAGATCTTCAATGCCATAAAGGCTCAAATCGTGATATCGCTCAGATCCTACCGATGATTGCAACGAAGGCTTCCTGGCCGACAGAAACATTATAGTGAAACATCGTAAATAACAGAGGTAGACATCAGCGGTGACCCACCAACGGTCACCAAGCCAGAAAAGACGGCGGTGGCGACAACAATACACACCAGTGCTTGCAATTTGAATTCATCAGAGATTTGTTTTGAGGTTTCTTACTCCTTAGAGCAAAATTTCAGAGGAGCGCGCATTGTTTAAAGATTTATTGCAAGGTCCCTTACTCCTCGATGAAATAAATCCTTGATAAGGCCAGTCACTAAACCAGGCAGAGAAAGCAGCAATCATAGAATCATAGACCAAGCCAAGAAAGTAAACATATAAAAAGGTCAATATGAGAGAAATGATAGACATGATAACAGGTAAAGTAGTAAATGCTTCTCAACCATGGTGTAGTTAAAGATTATTTAAGGGGTTAGAAGCTATGTAGGTGCTTGTAGTTTCTTAATAAGGTAGTAAATATGTAACTTTTTACTTACTAAATTGAAGGATATTTACATAATTTTATAAGAAAAACTAAGATGATGCTATCACACTGGGCTTAAAATTTTGGAAAATTGGATTTAAATAATCCCAACTTTTGAGGGTTGGCCGACAATAATCCCACCTTCAATAATCACTCCCACTGGTCCCAAATTTCAGCCTATTTACTAATAATGATCCCATCGTTAAAAAACTTAACACCGTTAAGTTTTTCGCTTACGTGGCAGCTGACTTGTAATTTTTTTTCTTCATTTAATCCATCTGTCACTCCCATCCCAATTCCCCCCTTTCCCTTAATTTCTAAAATCCTAAGATTCTAAGTCCCTAAATCGGCGATTTCCTCAAATCCTATACCCAAATTCCTCCTTCTTCATCATCGCTAAACCCAAATCGAACCCTGAAACTGTTAAAGTTCAATGAATTTTGGAAGGTTTAAACTCGATTAACAGTGGCGTAAGAACTAGTTTCGCTCTCAAAATTTGCGATCTTCTCAAATCTCAACCGATTTTGTATCTGTAACTTGCAACGATCTCGTAATAAGAAACCGAATCTGATGACACCAAATTTGGAACCTTTTGATGAGTTTTTGAGGGTTTTAAATCGATGAACAGGTGGTAAACGAAGAAGATGAACCAGATCGAGATGCGATTTCAACTACAACTCAATCAAAATTTGAATCTAAATGCAATAGGAGACTCGTACGATCAAACCGAATCAAAAGATGTCAAGTTTTACGTGAATCATTGCATCTCAAAAAGTTCGCCATTGATGAACCTTCGTAGAGGATGAACTGGAAATTTGGTATTGATTCAAAACTCAATTACAACTCAAATTGAGACCACGAATATGATCGTAGAAACAAATTGAACCTAATAGAACCAAAAAACAAACAGCTAATCAAGCCAAATATAAGATTGTAGATGACGAACGGTGACATATAGTTTGACTTAGAAAAAGTCTAACATAAATGAACTCAGTCAAAATTGAGCATCAAATTCAGTCCAATATCTGATGTGGATTGCCACGTGGTTAAATAAGAAAAAAAAATTACAAGTCCGCTGCCACGTAAGCAAAAAACTTAACGGTGTTAAGTTTTTTAACGGAGGGACCAATATTAGTAAATAGGCCGAAAGTTGGGACCATTGAGAGTGATTATTGAAGGTGGGATTATTGCCGGCCAACACTCAAAAGTTGGGATTATTTAAATCCAATTTTCCTAAAATTTTTAAAACTTTTTTTTTCTTATCTAAATTAACTAACTTCACAAAAAGTACAACTCGACATAGGAAACACACACGACTTCAAGTCGTCATGCAGGGAAGGTGGGCAACAAGTTGCGCCGCCAGCTCTTTTTGAATAGCAAAACCTAGACGTATAAAGATAACGTTCTTCATTCTAGAAGTTGCAATATTCCCGTGCATGACTTTTTGGATCTGCTTCAGCGTGGCTACCGCCTCCGATTCAAGATGACCGAAAGTATCAAATGCGAAGGGAACAAACACATGTTGATTTTCAATACACGCTTGCTCGTGTTTGTTCACCTTCCCAGCAGCCGCTCTGGAGGCCGCTTGGTCAGCCTTGAAGGTACTGGCCCTCGGCCCCACAAGGGGAGAAACCCCTATAAGATCGACACAAGCATGCTTCCCATTCTGCCACCAAAAAACAAGAACATCAGCTGGCCTGAGAGTTGAACGACCATCTGAGGGATCAGACAGAAATTAACGGGGCTTCCTTCCTGGCCGAGATCCCAGCCCGTATGAAAATGTCAAACAGAACATCCCGAACCATGTCATATCTGTATTTAAACCCATGGAGCTCTTTGCAGTGAACGGCGTGCTCCCCGAACGAATCTAAACACGTCTTGTTGCAGACGGGACATTTTTCATTCATGGGGAACAGAGGGATCATGAGCCGATATTTAAAATCGCATTGTACTCAATGGGCGACATGTGCTGCCTCAGTCCGTCAATAGGGAGAACGTGGATGAAATCCTACGCATGCGGTTGTCGGATGAAATCCCAAACTTTTGGACGCAAAAGAAAATAAAAGAAATTTCAACTTTTTTTAATAACGTTTTTTCAAATTTCCCTGAGACGGAATTTTAATCGTCCCTAGTTATATAACGCTGCATGACCAAATCGAAAATTATTCACAAACGAAAACCCCCACAACCAGATAAAACTTCCCCTTCTATACAAGCACCAAAGTCCCACACTAAAAAAAATATAACTTAACCTTTAATTATTATAAGCAAAGCACACTTATGAAACTGCCATTAATTAAACTCTATATATTCCTGAACAAGCATGACATCAATTTTTAGCCATGCACATTTTGTTACAAGGAATCTTATGTCACAAATTAAAAAGATAATCACCACTTGTTCTAAATTTAATTAATTAATAAAGAGCACATGACCAAAATGCCATCAAGAAAGTCACGACACAACAAACACGGACCAAGTCAAGCCGCCTCTCTCTCCTCTCCATCTGCGCTTTCCTCTCTTCCCTCCTTTGAACATACTCCCCGTACTTCTCTCTCCGCCCCTCTCCTCCGCCGCCGCCGCACCACCGTCTCCTCGCCACCATAAGTCCTTGCAAAATTACCATACTATCCTTTCCATTCATGCACTTGCCATCAATATCCTGGACGGTCAAACTCACCCCGTTCACATAAAACCCCAAACTTCTTCCTTTCACACCGCACGTGACCTCTATGTTACAGTTCACGTCTCCAGTCACGACTGCAAAAGTCAACTCTATTTCATCGGTCAACCAATTCCGTTGAACGGAAACTGGTTTCAAACTCGATACATTCACAGCCCGGTTCCGGGTCGGGTCTATCATGATCCAACTCAATGTCACGTGCTTCTCTAGATTCGATTGCATTACCTGATGGGTTGGGAGAACAAAAACCTTTAAAAATCAACTAAAAAAGAAACCTAGAAACTTTACCAATCTAATAACCATAATTTTAGTTATATATTTTTTTCTTTTAGAATCAATTTTGTGGTTCTGTTTAAAAAAGGCCGAACAATCAAACCAAATCATATAAAGAAATATAATAGTGTTTTTTTATTTTTTACAATTAATTTTTCTACTTACATATTAATAAGAGTATTTTTTCATAGAGAAATTTATAAAATTAATAAGTTATGTAACATAACAATTTTGATCGTGGATTAGTCATTACCTAATGGGAGAGCAATAACCTTAAAAAACCAGAAAAAGAAAAGAAAATAGTAAAAAGCCTACCAAACTAATAACCAAGCCTTAGTTCTATTTTTTTATTCTTCTTTTTTTTTGAACTCGAATTTTGTGATTCGATTTTGGTTTTGAACGAGTAAAACTGGAATTAAAAAAAAAAGAACAGAACCAAATAATAGTATTTTTGTTTTTTTACAATTTATTTTTCTAATTAAATATTAATAGGAGAATCTCAGAAATTTTTTAGATTGTTGATTTATCATTTTCGTGCATTTCTTTCAACCCAAAAAATTTTAACCGAAATGAAAAAAACCTACACATCTTCAAAATCAGAGAAGCCAAAACCAAAACCGAACATTTTCAACACTTTTGAACATTTTCAACAATTTTAAAACTTGGTTGGTTTTTTACAACTTACCTCTTTTCAAAATCCAAGAAACTACTAAATTTTCAGTTTTGGTTGGGTTCAAAATAAAAACCAAAATATACTATAATCAATTCAAAATTGAACCGAATGATGAACACTGCGATTACCTGATCATCACCGGGAACAATCAACTCCGATTGTACGAGCTCTTTGTATTCAAGAAGATCAATTCGAAACGGCGACGTTTGGAACCAGTCGTCGGCGGGCGTCGTCTCGGTAAATTCAACCTTAGAAAACACGAGCTGATCGCCGTATCTGAGGTCAACTGCGGATATAATTTGGGAAGTCGGAGGTGATGACGTGGCGGTGGCGGTGGGGCCGTGTGAGGGAGTAGCGAAGGCGTCGGAGAAGAAGGAACGGTGGCCGGAGGTGAAGTTGGAGATGGATTGGGCGACTAGAGGATGTTGTGTAGAAGGCCACGTGGCAGAGCAGAGGTGGGACCATAGTTTGTCGTCGGAGCAAAGGGATTGCAGGTGGGAAGATGCACAGCCGGCGGCGGCGAGGGTTTGACCGTCGAGTCTGGTCAAGATGTGGGTTTTGAGGATGTCTTCGTGGATACCTGCGATTCCCATGAGTGTGGGGGAAAGAATCTACGGGAAGTTGAAAATGTGTTCGTGGGTTATAATCCTTCCTATGTTATATATATGCCTGCAAAGTTTTGAGTTTCCGAGTGTTTTATTGTTTGTGGAATAAATTACAAAAAAAATGGGTCAGCATAAAGCATAAGAGAATACCAAAAAGAAATAAAAAGAGTTTAGCTTTGAATCTTTGAAAAACAATTCTCTTGTCATTGAGGGATTTAGTAATAAATAAGATGATATTTAACTAATTTAAGGAAATTATAACATTAAATAAGTGCGAATATTATAAAAAAAGTTTTGAAGTGAAATGATACATGTATATAGTAGAGTATTTAAATTTAAAATTTTCTTAATGCGACAACTAGGCGTTTAACGATTATATGGCAGTTTGTAGTGTGATATGACCGGAAGCATGATTACCTTTCGTCTTGAGAATTTTCCACACGAAGTAAGGACAGGGTGGTGTTTCTCTCGTGCTCAGTACTAAAAACAAATCTACATGATATTTAGATAACCTCTGATCCTGAGATAAATGTTATATGGTCTCTATTGTTGACATGAAAATCAACATATCAATCTTAAAATGTTAATATAGACCATATCTTATGATTGGAAACGTTATGAATGTTGTCATTTTTCACATAAACAACAATTACTTGTACATAGAGCTTCAATTCATTGTACCATCAACATATGCATTATGAACTTTTACTTAGTGCAACAATAGAATACCAAAGTCTGTATTTGTATATAGGTAGGAATGTGCTAGATGGGGAAAAAAATATAAAAAAATTTGAAAATAATGACATCCTTTACAAAGGATTTTGATAAGGGTGACCGATTAAGTAAAATAATATAGATTGTGGGAAAGATTGCTCCTCAATATAGATTATGCGAAAGATGACTCCTTGTAAACGAATGATGGTTGAAGGATGATGTGTTTATGACGGTGTTACAATCTGTATTTTTAATTGTTTATTTTGACAAAGTTAACAAGTGAACCTTTAAAAGTAAAAGTAAAATTACAAGTACTTTAAAGAAAATTAAGGACTTAAATATATATAAAATCAGGTAAAGAATTTATTTTCATGTATAATGAGTTGATTTGTATAATGTGGCCCCTTCTTAAACAGAATGATGTGTGATATGAAGGTCAAATTCGTCATGCATTAGCTCTATTTTGAATTTTTATAAATACATTCACCAATCAATAATGTCATCGCAACATATTTGACTTTACAAGCGGCGATTAGGTAAGGTCATCGCAACTTGTTCGAACTTTGCTAATTATTTATTAGCTAGCTTTACAAAATCCCATAAACTTATAGCATTTTAATATGATGAGACTGTTTTCATACGAAAATGATGAAGGGTTCAATGCAAGAAATAAATATTAAAATAAAACACTTTTTATTTATTTAAATATTTAATACGATTACAATTTTTTTTAATTCTAAGTTACTATATAGGAAAGGAAATGAAGCAATTAAATTAATAAATGAATTAATTATAACGAAATAAACACTAAGGCTGTGTTTGATAACCAAGCCTTGGACTGACCAAGTAAGGAGGGGAAGATTTGCTGAACGAGTAAAAGGTTAAATTGGGCGCGGGTTAGCCAATGCTGATCGGTCAGATGCGTTTTTGATGAAATCAAACAGACTGATCACTTATCGGGTTAACAGTCAGCTCTGACTGGAACCAGTAAGTGAAACAACCGCTAATACAAGAAATAAGAAAATACACCGAAGAAATGAAAGTAGAATAAAAGACAAAACAAAGTTTGAAAAGTTTTGATAGAAAGTTTAAATAAAGAGATAGAGATGAAAGAATAAAAAAATATTAAAGATCAAATACAAATTTGGGTAAAGATAGTGTTAGAACAATAGCCGTGGTAGAACAGGAAAACCCATTCTGTTGTCCAAAGGACAATAGCCGTGGTAGAACACTCACCCAAAATTACCTTTAAAGGTGTTTCTGAACGTCTTAGAAAGATGAAGAAAGTTGAAGAAATTTATAGAGAAAATCTTGTGAGAGAGAGAGAGAGTAGAAAAGCAATATGTAATATGTTGCTTGTTGTGTGGAACTCAATAACGAGCCTCCCATTTATAGGGGAAGGCTTCCAATTTGAAACTCCCAAAGTCATAAAGACACTTAGATTCATTAAAATGTCTTCGGTGAATTACTTTTCTATTATTTTGACCAAAATTGATGTTTCAAGTGGAATTAAAGTGGTAAAAAATAAAACAGTAGCAGTTCCTCGACTATTACAGCGGTTGCTGAACAGATGCACGCGCGTGCCAATCTTTTGCAATTGTGCCACTCGCGCAGGTCACCCAGACCTGCGCATCAATCGGTTTCGCTCCACGTGGATCTCAAATGGCGTGCATGTTACCAACACTCGCACACCGCACCGGTGTCCACGTGCCACCACGTAGGCACAGAGTTTTCCCCGCCAACCAGCTACTGGTCTGCATCCTACGTACGTGTTAGCAACATGCGCCATTTACCACGCGCACAACCTGGAATGACTCACGCACCCTACATGTGGTACGCGCGCCTAGACCCATGTTGTGCCGGTGACACCCTCCACATGGGACCTGACTCGTGGCAGCAATCTGTGCCACCTGCCTATGAGTTCAAAAGTACAAAGATGCGAGCAAAGTGCAAAGTGCACCATCAAAGTGTCACGTTGCGCCTATCGCCCACACCATGCGCACGCACGTGTGCGAGTTGGGGGTGTTGCGCACCCCTTTGGATCCATGGGATGTCGCATACTAAAGGAAACCATATTGCGAAGAAACCGATGTAGGATGAATTTTTACTCTATACTCTGACTTGTTATCTCTAATTTCGCAGCTTTCACAACTTCAAACCCTCATTTTTTAACATCGACATTTCATTCATCTTAGGTCCATTTTGGACATGGTTTGGTGCATTGGAAATGTTGGATTATTGTATGTCCAGACCCGACAAATTAAGGACCCAACCCGGTTATGACCTTTAAGAGTTACACCGAGGGCAATGTCACACCCCGATGTTCCCGATTACGTGGGCTTGTGACGTCATGGAGTCATAGTCGTGGATACAAGGAACGACCTCTATCAGTTTTGTTTACGTTTGAAAACCAAGTATGTTATCAAAGTTGCAGCGGATTGTATAAAAGATAACATTGTCTTACAATACTGAAACGAGAACGTTACGATAAGAAATACGATTTCATGATTTATTTAAATAGTAAAAGGTGACCATGACTCCATTCCTAATGCAGGCCCTGTTGTTTGACAAACTTCCCATTTGCACACCGAGAGCGATCTTAGTTACCTGAGAAATAAAAGAGTTTTGAAAGGGTCAACGTAATGTTGGTGAGTTCACAGGTTTAGGACTCTACAAAATGTATTTGTAAAACAGTTGATGATATACAAGATATTATAATGGTTTACTCGTCGTCGCATTGATCTACATGTTCCTTGATTTCAAACACTAACAGATTTACCCACCTATGGTAACTTCCCCTAAGAAATACCAATGGCGTAGAATAACTGACATCTATCCCCAGACGTGGATGCATAGAAACAGAACTAGAGCGACCAGATAGGACAGGGGTGTTAACCCAAATAGATTTATTCACTAGTTATCATTTCGTTACAGGAACTAATTAAAATCAATTGTTGGTGGGATTTGTAGCAATATGTTGTACAACAAATTACTATGAAGGGTATGGAAGAACAGATAATCAATAAGGCGTAACAATTGTACCATAATATCATGTAAAAAGATTTGTTTGATCATGATTTCTCCCCCAAAGTACTTAAACAGTTTTAAAAGAAACGGGCCGTGAAACTCACTTGTTCTAGGTGAATGATCGTGATAGTTGATACGAGCTGTAAGTAACTGATGTCCTAATGTTGATAATAATAATAGACATGATTTAGTTCCTTGGTTTAGTTTGAATAACGTTTAGTTACCCAATGTTCCTAGTCGAGTCTTAACAACTTATTCCCGTTTGTAATGTTTGGAAAACCCGTTCGAACTGTTTATTCGTTGTATAAATATTTAGACTTGCTATGATAATTAAAACAATAAACATGTGGGTCGAAGTAAATAATTATTAGCGAAATAATTATTCAAAGATTTGTAAGAATATATATGAACATATATATTTATTTTGGATCTCAAATATTACGATAAATAATATGTATTATTTACTCCGTTGTTTGTTTTATATTTGGTCCTACGCTCGTAATTATTGATAAGTAATTACGCGTATACGTTACAAATTATTATTCAAATAATTGTTATAACTTGGGTAAGAAAACGTTGATAACTTTAGTCATAAGAAAGTTAATAACTTTACGATGGAACTTTGATGAAAATAAAGTTAGTTTATTATTTTCGAGTTCGAACG
>JBCNJP010000769.1:0-27777 GCA_039602395.1 Deinandra increscens subsp. villosa | reverse complement strand
GAAAAATATTGTTATTTCTTTTAGAAAGTATACTTACTTGCAATTTCAATGCATTTTGAAGCTCTTTGATGACAGTTTCCATTGTAGGACGCTTGACTTGAGTTTCTGCCAAACATTTATATGCAATTCCTGAAAACGCTGAGAAAGATTCTTGACCGGGTCCTTTATTTAAAGTTAAAAAGTTATTATCCTCTTCTTCTATCATGTTGGGATCTATCAATTCTTTCAGTGTTCCATCATTAAAGCGTCTCCTTGCAATGGGTGCAAGCCCCTTACTATATCGCCTCGTGTAAATTAAATCATATGCAGGTCTACCGGATAGGATCTCAAATAAAACCACTCCAAATGAATAGACGTCGGATTCTTTTTTATACCTATTTGTAGTCTGATATTCTGGATCCATATATACATCTGTGCCAGCAGTATTTTCTGTATAAATAGTACTCCTTGCTTGTTTAGCAATGGGGTGAAGTTTGGAGAGCCCAAAGTCAGCAACCTTTGCGTTTAGATTCCCGTCTAACAAAATGTTGTCGCTCTTTATATCGCGATGTATTATCCTTGGTTTACCTTCCATGTTGGTGTGAAGGTAATTGATTCCACGTGCAATACCAAGGCAAATTTGTATTCTTTGTGCCCAAGTAAGCTTAATCATTTTACTAGTGTCTCTAAAATAATCACCAAGGCTTCCTTCAACAACATACTCGTACACAAGAATCAGTTCATGATCTTGACTAGAATAGCCAAAAAGAGAGACTATATTTTGATGCTTACAGCTTGTAAGCAATTTAATTTCTGTCAAAAACCCTTCTTTACCTTGCGTGTGAGAGATGCGTTTTATAGCTACAGTTTTGCTTTTCTTAGGAAGTTCATCTTTACATTTGTCTTCCACTAATACCAAATTTTGGATATCTAAAACTTCAATTGTTGCTTTGTACACTTTACCAAAACCACCTTCCCCAATGCAGCACGTTTCATCAAAATTATTTGTAGCCTGACTTATTTCACTTAGTGGAATCTCCAACCATCCCATCTACAAAGTTATGAATTTATGATAAGCGAGAAGGAAACTGTTAGAAATTTAATGATGGCACAAAAAATTATAAATTAGAAATAAAATTTTAAGTTAGTAACATGAGATGTCTATCTATCATTTTAATTCAAAATTACAAATAAAACTTATTCTAAATATATATTAGGATATTAACAATTACAACTACAATAATGATATTGATAATAACAAAAATCATAGGAGAACATCAAATCGTTTATCAAGACATGTGGCTAATTCTTAAAACACAATTGAGTTTGTAGACTACCGAAATAAGGATGGTACATGGAGATTATGTGTAGACTAACGAGAGTTGGACGAAGCTACAGTTAAGAACTGCTATCATATATCACTGATTGAGGAGCTACTAGATGAACTACATGGTGAGCTATTTTTTTCAAATTTGGATCTTCGCTCGGGTTATCACCAAATTTGAATGTGGGAGTCGGACATTCCGAAAATAGCATTTCGAACCCGTCAAGGGTTGTTTTAGTTCTTGGTATTAGTTTTTGCATGGCCCCGTTTGTTTTTTATAGGAGATTTTGTCTGAATCTGAATACCACATCTGAATGTTAAGAGGTGGTTCAAATATCTGAAATCTGAATCATTCAAGCTGTTTGTTTTTTGTAAAAGATCTGAATATTAATAAACGTCTGTTTTACCATTTTAAATGTTAAACTTATACAGTTAATTTAAAAATAAACTTGTCTTAACATAAAACATTAAAAAGAAAGTATAAAAATCGATACAATGTTTCTAATATATCTGAACATTCAAATTTAATTTTGCATTAGTTGTGTCGTAACTTCATCTCTCAAATTTATTTCAAAAGATAATAAATTATGTTAATTGGTTAATTCATATAATAAATTATTTTAAAAAAATAAAACACTATTACTCTTACGGGCTTTCAACTTGTTAATAGGTTAATTTATATAATATAAATTTATTTAAAAATAAAGAAATAAGAATATATCTCTCGAGTCATATGAATTGCGAATCACTAGAACAAACTTATCTTATATCCCGTCGTTGCCAGTGCATCCAGCGGAAGTCTATAGATGCGTGTGAGAAACAAAGAATATCAAAATCAAGATCCGTAGATATGTATCTGAGATTCAGACCAGAAAAGAAGAGAAATACGTCGCCAGAGGCAAAGGCGTAGTCGCCGGCGGCAGAGACGGAGTCGTCGGAGAGGGAGCATATTCGTTGGCTTCTTGATGGTGGAGGCAGAGAACAAACTGAGAGATGCAACTGAGAAGGTGAGGCGGAGAACTCTGTTTTTTTTTGGTTAAAGAGGATTTAAGAGGTATGAAAAGGTCTGTGTGGTTTAGACTTTATTAAGACTTATAACATCTGAATGGAAAGTGAAAAACAAACAACCCTTCATCTTAAAACATCTGACCGAATCAAACATTAGAGGCTATTAAGATCTTAGTGTAAAAAACAAACAGGGCCTAAACAACTTCTAAGGAAGTGAGTGTTAGTTTTTTCCGATGATGTTCTCGTATACAATAGGGATTTGGAAACACATGTTAATGATCTACAGGTTATCTCATTAAAGAACTATTGTATTGTTGTAATATGTATGTTTGGATTTTATGTTGTACTTTATTTTATTATTAATAAAAGGGAAATTGAATTTAAATAATCTCAAGTTTCATCAATTGGTGGACATTAATCCCAAGTAACGAAATGTTTACTACCGAGCCCAATTTTTAACCTATTTTCCTATAATGATCCCCGACTAACGAAATGTTTAATACCGAGCCCAACTTTCAATATTAGTGTTGTGAGCATCTGGACAGTCCTCGCGCCCCGAAATATTCCGGTGTCGGTTGGGGTGTGACATATTGGTATCAGAGCCACAACTATAGGGATCTAGGTTATTAGAAACGGCTTGACCTAGACTATTGCCTTAGGCTTCCTACATGAGTGCCTCATGCTTAGCATGCTTTATTACTTGCTATGCCCTATAGGTGCTTCTTAGTTTAACTTGTTTCATTCTCGATCTTCACACTTAAAACACACGTTCACACACAAATATTTTCAGGCTTCCTACCCTTTTTCCTTAGTAATGGTGCCTTAGGTACCATTTTAGGAAATTGATTTTTGATTTTAAACTCTCGTCGGAGTTAGGTTTCTAGCAGTAGGCATGTAGTAACTAGAAGGGGGAAGATACCGGTAACCGAGGGGGGGGGGGGGCTGCCCTGGTCTGACATTGCATATAAATCCTAATCTAGTCTGAAACCTGGATGCCTACGTGGGACTTGTTGGTGAGAGTTTCGGAAACTATTAGGCCAAAGCATGTCATAATAAATACTGCTATGAACCACAAATAACTATGATTAGTCACGGTGGTAGTTTCTAAATCGGGAAATAAGGGCCATTACGATTTCTTGTTTTACGCAAATGTTATGTTTTCAATGATGCTCGATATTTTTGTTACACTCTCATGAATTCTCAATTTCGCACATGTGTTACATAATGATCTCTCTTATTGTATTGACTTGTTGTGATTTACCACATTTCATGATTTTAATGACATGTTATTCTTGTGATCTTCAGTACTAGACTATCACCCTCACGATTTTACGCATTCTCTCCTTATGTTTAATTCGATTGAATTACCTCATTTTCTTTATCGAATTAATGATATTATTTTCTATAACTATGTTGTTGTCTAGATGTATAATTAATAAAATTAATAATCTTGTGTTTTTTGGTGATGCTTAAGTTGAATTTTTTAATGATAAGTTATTTGTCACGATAATTACTGAACCAAATTGTTTTAGATATGAATGTCTTAAACGTTAAACTAAATTTTATCTAATTTACACGCTTCCCTTTTGAATGTTAAAGTATGATTTTCTTTTTTTTTTAATTTTACTAATAACTTTGAATTTCTTCGAATCTGACTCGGATTCTATTCGAATCAATCCCATTTAAATTCTATTCGATTTGGATTCCATTTTCGAATTAGAATCAAATTTGAATCCAGGTTTTAAAATTTGAGATTCGATTAATTCGGGTATTCGAAACTCGATTCGTTGAACACCCCTACTGGTGATACATGGCAATAAATCAGTCGGTGGGCTCAAGCTCATGTCTGGAATCAAAGCCCACGAATACTTGCACATGGAGTACGTGGCATTCATAACCCATATCATGGAATTTCATGATAGAGAATGGGGAATCAAAGACATCCCAGTCATTTGGGACTTTTCAGAACTTTCCCAAAGACGTATCGGGTCTTCCTCCCATTCGCCAAATCGACTTCCGTCTTAACCCTATATCCGGTGTACTTCCGTTGCAAGTCAGCTTATCGCCTCACACATCTCAGAAACCCATGAACTATTAACCCCTGTTATGAGTCATTTACTTTCATGCTTTAGCCTCGAAAACCTCTTGCTCCTGCGAGATCGACTTTCATTATGGGTTTTATGCCCTCCATGTTGACGACGTTCTTAAATTTGTTTTCCTCATGTGGCACGGATGATTTGATCTAATTCAAGTCTATGTTCCGTTGGACATGATTTTCTCCTGATTTAATAAGCATTCGTAGGTACTCGCAAACTCGATCTATAACTCCTAAATTCATAATTGCCTTCATTGACGATAGTCGAATTTACTCTAAACCCGCTCTCAGCTTTAAATCATGGAACTCATATTACTCAAACATTAAACTCGGGGGAAAATGTTTTGTTTTGCTGTTTAATTTATGGATTCGACTCAATAGTTAATCCATGGATCTCATATTTTCTATTTAAATTCATGGAAGCGATTGTTAGTGATACAATAGTCGATCCATGAATTTCAATTTTGATATTTAATTTCATGAACTTAACTGTTGGTGACCCAATAGTCAATCCATGAATCCCATTCTTGTTATTTAAATTCATGACTCGACTTCTGGTGATTCGGTAGTCGATACATGAAACTCATTCTTGTTATTCAAATTCATGAACTCGATTCTTGGTGATTCAATACTCGGTTCATGAATTTAACTCATTATATTTAAACTTATGGACTCGATTTTTGTTAACTCAATAGTCGATTTATGAGTTCAACTTTCGATTATTTAATTCATGAACTCGACTTTTGTTGGCTCAACAGTCGATTCACGAATTCATCTTTAGTTGCCAAATTCATAAATATTCATGGATTTGATTCTTGTTAAATCCATAATCATTTCATGGATATGATTTCTGTCCGATACGTGATTATGACCTTTGCTCGATTCACGGATTTGACATTTAATATTCTGTTTATGTTTTTGCCACAGGTTACCCAATGACCGATTTGTTCGATCTATGGTTCTAATCTGTGTCAGTCTATACGTGATTTATGAGTTTATTTAATGTTAATAGGCTTGTGGTTTTGATTTGCGGCACTCAATACTCAATTTATGTTTGATTTAATTTTTTCCATGCATGTATTGGAATTCGTGATGTCTAAATCATGTTATTTGATCCATGATGTTCATGCTACTCGAATCATGTATTCGACTTATGTTGTCCAATACATGTCGTTTGATACAACTCATGTACTCAATCCTTCTGTAGTATTGATTGATTTTGGAATTTGGATATGGTTGCTCGCACACTATTTCTATACTCAAAGTTGCTTGGCGATTGTAGATTTTTTTTCATTGGATTTTTCTCACCACCTCATGTTTTAGTTGTGATTTCACTACCTCATTATTTATTACACTTGTTCCAGAAGAAGTGAGCTCCGAGATAACTGCATTTAATTCGGACATATTAAATGTTACAGTTAACACCCCTCAATGTGGATTCTGTAACATTCAATGCCTTACACGCATAATATGTTGCACCGTACAAGCAAACACTGCAACTACAGTATCAGATAACGGTCGGTCCCACCATTACACTTTATCAGACGGTTTCTCCATTCTCTCTAATAACTATTCCGAGAAAATATTTCTAACCAAACCTCCCGTCAAAACACGCAAACTCTCTCAAGAACACAAATCCTTCATTAATCCAAACACCCACTGCTCTCATCAAATCACATTGTGATTCTTTCTTTCACTCAACACAGTTCAATGGCTCCTAAACCTAAACTAGCAAAGGCAGAGAAGGAGAAGTCCATATTCTTCAACGAACACAATGTAGTCGCCCACTTGGCAAAATCGGCCAAGTCAGAGATGTTCATTGGGATGATCGACTTCTTAACGTTGTCTCACATTCACTTTGCACTAACGGTTAGCCCAACCATATATGACAATTTTGGGCTAATGCGTTTGTGAGCGTACGTCCTGGTGCTTCTGAAGAAGAACAAGCGGTTAGACATGTTGAATCAAAGGTACACGGGAATGAAGTGTGCATAACTGAAGACTTAATCAGGAAGCATCTCAAGTTTGAAGATGCTGAAGGGTATGAATCAGTGCCCTTAGCTTCCTACAATCAGACTTGTCAAGAGATAGGTTATGGAGGTCCTAGCAATTTGAGCACTATCAAGAAGGCACAACTACCTTATGTGTGGAGATTTCTTGCTCACACATTGCTGCTTTGCCTTACTCCTAAGAAGTTAGGGCATGATGAGCTTGCATCTATTCAAGCATCTGTCTTCCATTCTCTGATTAAAGGTGAAAACTTTAATTTTTCAAAAATGATTTTTAATGGGATTTTTAATAATACTGCGGATGAGTACTTCCGCATGTATCCAAGGTTTATTCAACACATTTTAAATGAAGAACTTCCTGATGTTCCTAAGGCAGGAACTGTTTATGTACAAAAAGCTTTCACTGATAAAATATTTTCCAATATGCAAAGTGACAAGAAGGCTTTTCTTGGTAGGATTGCAGACCATCTTATGCCCAAACCAAGGGAGTTACATGGTGCTCCACAATAGAATGTTGTGGATCAACAGGCAACTTCATTACCTTTGAATGAGCAACCTGCTTAGGATGAAAACACTGAAGCACCATCAGCTGTTGAGCCCCCATCCTCAACCAAACATGCTTCTTCTTCCAAACCTGCTAAATCCTCAAAAAGGAAGAGGAAGCACCACACTAAATCTCCTGCCAAATCTACCACTCCCTCAAAACCAGAAACCCCCATTTCTGCGGTTGCCAGGATTACTCCTCCTGAGTAACTACAAACCACCAAAGCTTCAGGCCCTGTTACTGATGAGATATCAGAACAGATCAAAGCCAAAAAGGATTACCAACTCATAGATGAACCTTCAAATGAGGGTGATTCTCTAGATATGGATGCACACCCTACATTGGGGTGTTCAAAACCGGATATCCGAAAATTCGGATATCTGAATTTCGGATTTCCGAAATTTCGGATAGTTGATTTGCACTATCCGAATCCGTATCCGAAATTTCGGATAGTGAACCGGATATCCGAATTTTCAAAACAAAAAAAAAGGTAAAAAGAAAATACATTCAGTCTCTAAAATTACTAGTGGTAAACATCCAAATGAGCAAGTAGTCTAATACAAGTACCTTAAATAGTCAAAAACCAACAAAAAATTATAAATGTCTCGACGTTGAAGCTCGAATCCGTGTGCAACAAGCTCGATGGTGAACTACAAATTGGCGGTGTAAGGCAATGAGCTAGTGAGAATCGAGATTTGGAGGACGACGGGATCCAAAGAGGCAAAGAGAGTGAGCAACGGCGTTTAGAACTTTAGATTTAAGATTTCTTAAGTTAAAGCATGTTAAACTAAATAATATATTTAATTTAATATTTTTAAAAATATATATATATTTCGGATATTTTTCGAATATCTGAATATCCGAAAATGTTCAAAATTAATATCTGAATCCGAAAATTCGGATATCCGAATTTTCGGATATTTTGATTTCAAATATTTCAGATATCTCGGATTCGGATATTTTTGAACACCCCTACCCTACATCCACAGGATTCACCTCCACAAACCTAAGCTTTAAAACACCTTTAAATGAAGATGTGATTGAGACTCATTCACACGATGATACCTTCAAATCCCTTGAATCCATTGAAGATTATCAGATGAATGAGCCCCTCATCCCGTCTAACCCCCATTCACCAAAAGAGTTGAATTTCAGGAGTGATGCTGAAATTCATGTGGAAAGGGTTGCCACTACTCTTGTCTCCCCACTGGAGCAAGTGGACAGTTGTAACATATCTAAGACCCAATTCATGGCAATCCTCTCTCCAACTGAACCTAAGGAACGTGTAAAGGAACCAAAGGGGAAGGGAAAGATTGAGGAGAATCCCAGGTGCCAAGAAGCCAAGGGTGAGGAACCTGTTCAAGCAAGGCTTGATGGTTCTTCTACACCCAGTGATACTGTTCAATTAGTGGAGGGTAGAACTACACTTAGGATATTGACGAAATCCCATTTGTTGCTGCAAAAGCAGGTTCAATCACTGCTAAACACTGTTTCTGAACAGAGTGATTTGATCCTCAAGCTTCAAGAGAAAGATGCTTCTTCAAAGGGTACTAGCGGACCAAACCCTCAGCATATGAAAGATGATGCTACCAAAAAGGGGAGGAACATAGTGACCCAAGCTCCTCTTCTTCTGATGATGAAGACCCTTGTTAAAAATGCAGGTGATAGAAGATCAAGAATGCCTGAAGATATAAGAGATGAATTGTTTCAAGAAACAGGGATTGCTCTATTTGAATGTAAGCAGGCTTATCTCAATGTACCAATCATAGATCTGCTTGTAGACATCCCTGAAGATAAACAACGTGATCTCAGGTCATTTTTCTAGTCAACCATGTATGCAGCTAGTGCTTTACCTGCCAATATTGATGAAGAGGATGAGCACATCATGTATAATCTTCTTGCTGGAGAAACAACTTACAGGAAGATTATGCTGAAGAAGAAGAAGAAGAAGGCTGTTGCACAACAAAAGAAGTTGGAATTGGAAAACCAGGTTGCAAAGATACTCAAGGATGCTGCCTTGAATATTGAAGAAGGGGCTGAGAAGATTAAACATCTTTCAAAGTCACAACTTATTGTTGAAGAGGTAAAAGAGAAAGAACCTGCAACTCTAAATGCAGAGGTGGTTGATGTTAGTGGTGAAGTTAAGTCTTCTCACACTGAAACAAACACAGTTATACCACCACCTGAGGTTCAAGAGGCTGATACACCTCAGGTTGCTGCAAATGCATCAATCACTACACCACCCAAGGTTCAAGAGGCTGATACACTCTTGGGTGATGTTTCTAAAGGTGAAACGGCTGCTAAACAAACTGCATCTTGTGAAGTTCAAGAGGCTGATACACTTCACAAGACTGCCTTAGCAAAGGTTGAAGATCCTTAAACACTTTGTTTCTCTGAAACAAAATCAGTTGTTGATCTCTATGCTACTCAAGTCTCTCCTGCTAAGTCAACCAAGAAACCAGAAGAGTTCATACTTGAGTTGACAAAGCTGAGATTCAGGTTAGTGAAGTCCTTGTCTCCTTACCGAATCTGGGCACTCATCTTAAAAATGTTACTTCTCCGGAAGAAGTTATTCCGAGAGAAGTTGTCTTGGAAGAAACTACTTCTCTTCTTCCAGAAGAACCTGCTCCGAGAGAACCCGTTATCTCGGAAGATGCCATAGATGAAGAAATTAAAGAGATGTTTGATAGTGAATCAGAACTATCAGACATATCAGGATTCACTAACACTTAAGAAGAGAATGAGAATGCTAGTCTCTTTGCTATCAATGAAATATTGGCCAAAGATGCTAAAGAAGATCAGGCTGCCAAAAAGCAGAGAGAAGAGCAAGAAGAGGCTGACAGGAAACTTGCTATTCAGATGGATGCCACCTTTAAAAGATACAAAAATGACAACCAATTCATGGAAATGTTTGAAGTGGCTAGGCAGAAGTCTGATGAAGCCTTAATAGCAAAGTTTGAAGCAGCTAGAGAAGCAATGCTGAAAGGTATGTGAAGAAGTTTGCAAAGAAACTGGCTGATGACAAGAGAAAGATCATGTTACCTCAATCTATTGAAAATGGCAAATTCTTACTTAAAATGAAGAAGATGATTGCAGAGAGGAACCTGCTTCCTCAAAAGGAATTGAATAACATGAAAGCCTTGGAAGTTTGCAATTGGATGGATGTTATATTAGAAGAGAAGATGAATGCTCAACTTGAAGAAAAGATCAAGAGTGATGCTGAGCAGAGTCTGAGAAAGCAGAATGCTCTTACAACTCAAAAAAGAAAAATGAAGCTTTCCACTGAAGAAGAAACAGAAATTCTAAAGTGGCACTTCAAAGAAATCAAGAAAGAGTATCCTAGAAGCATTAATTCCGTGAGGCTACCAAGACTAAGGCAGAAGTAAGAAGTTGTGAGAAGAGAAGAAGCTGAAATCTCAAGGAGGTGTACCAGTCCCACTAGGTGCTTATGATAGGTATGACCAAGCATTTCCTATCTTATCTCCTTCTGACCCTATTGTCCCTACAGCGAAATCCAAAAGAAAGAAGCCATCCATTGCTAACCCAACTGCCAAAAAGTCCAAGCCTACCATCAGCATCCTTAGATCAATTCTTGATGATCCTGATGCACCAATTCAAACTGATGTCACCACCACCCAAACTTCCCCACCTACCTCACAAACAACCACCAGCCTACCTTTACAAACCCCTGCACAAGCTATTCCACCCACTCCAACTTCACCACCTTCTATACCAAAGAAACCTTCACCACCAGCCAAAATACAACCATCTTTTTTGCCCAAGCCTAACCTACAGCCATCTGGTTTAATGAAGAAGAAAACAGGAAAAAGAAAGCAGATTGTGGCTTCTAATTCAGAAACAGAATCTGATCCTTTAAGAAAAATGAGGTGAAAGAAACTGATCATTTGAAGAGAAGAAGGATTATCTGTTGGAAGTTCAATGATGTACACAAACTGTTCTTCATTACCACAAACCGTGATGAAGTGCTGCAAATGACCAGTTGGGAGATTTTAAGAGATCTGAATGTAGCTGAGCTCAATGACATACTAGAACTCTCTTACAACATGGGGTTCTTAGTTTCTCATGAATAGCTGCTTATTCTGAAGATCAAAAATGTAATCACAGCCCCTCCTGAAGAAGTTTCAAGTGCTCAACCCTTGGCTTCTCACTGCCCAATTATTGGAGTAGAGCATAGTGTTGCAGAACACAGATTTATCATTCGTAGAGCTGATGGAACAGTCACAATGTAACATCCCGAGTTCTAAATAGCTTCTATCCGTTAAACTTGCGTCAAGTGCGATAAAGGTATATAAACATAGAAATTTATATATATCTTTTTTGTGTTTCAGTTAGTAGTAGAAACCCTGATTTTTGTGTGGTTATGGATTAAATATGGGTATACGATAATTCGGGTTGACATCCCGGTTTTTGTTATGATTGATTCCCATTAGTCTTGTTAAATGGGATATAGAACTAATGGTGCATCCAATTATATGTGCCTATTTATTATTTATGTGAAAGCTAGAGGATGATAATGTAAATAAGAAATTTAAGGTTTTAAATAACCCAAATATGAAAGTGGAGGGGTTAAGGTTGTAATTAGGGAAAACCTAATTAATCAAACAAGAAGAAAAAAAAGATCTGGGGATGCGTAGAACACCCAGACGTCGACCCTCTCCACCCTCTTGAACCCTAATCGAAAATTCCATCAAATTGGAGATAAGGATTGCGATTTTGGGCTGCTATTCAAGAGTACATGCGAATCGAATATCATCTAGCTACTGGAACTTGTCATGTAAGTAATCCTTGAGATTTTTGTTATGTATATGTTCGAAATTCTAGCCTTAAATTGACGAATTGGGCTGCAGTTTAGTGTCTATCGAGTTATATGATGATTATGTTATGCCATATATACATGAATACTTAAAATATTGACCAAAACACTAAGTTTTTGTATGGTGAACCCCAAGTGACGAAATTTAGGTGCTTGGGGGTTTAGATTCGGGCTTTTAATGCCAGTTATTGAATTGTTAGGTATTATGATTTCATTGTTAGTTAAATTAATCCATGTGAAGTGTGACATTATGTCAATGCATAGTATGCGATAGTTGGAAAAAGAACATATAACCAATTGGGTAAATTATGTTGATTATGTTTTAAGCACGCCATGTGTTCGATGAAATGCCTAGATGAGATATGGTTTAGTAAATGGATGCTTATTAATGCTAAACGTGAGGCCTTGATGTATTAAACGAATCAAGTGCCAAAGAATTGAATATAGAGCAACATGAAATCATGTTAGATGTCTTAGAAGCTAAAATTGTATTAAGGCTTACTAAGATGAAAAATTGTTGAACTATAGAATGCGTTGTCATAAAAAAATTGATGATTGATTCATGATAAAGGTGCATAATTGAATATTGTATGCATGCGTATGAAGCATGGTTTGACTTTCTAAAAGTAAAAGTAAAAACCACGAATTTAGCATGAGTTAGGCGTTGGGCAAATTGGTTGAAACGGGGATAGTGATATATGGCTAAATTAGTCATTATATGGACTAATACTACGTTTAATAGTGATCCTTGACAAGCTAGGTTGCAGGCTTGGATGCAAATGGGTCAAATGGATAAAGAGGCATGATGGATGTTATGAATGCCAAGATGATTTGAGGTAAACGAAGTGAAAGTTAAGCTACCCAAAGAACATAAGATAAAGACCACGAGGTAACATCTATGTTATGTTACATACCTTATTATTGCATATTGTTTAGAAAAATGATTGACTTGTTTAATGTGACAAGTCAAGAAGTTGAATATAATTAAGTAGACAAACAATTAGAGTCAAGCTCTAAGAAGTTAATGATGGGAATGAAAGCGAGGTTACATTATGACTTCATAGATGTGTAATGTTGAACCTTGTAAGTAAACATACATGAATGCTAAATGGTGTATAAAAGCCATAAATAAGTGTTGATTTTTTATGTTAATGATAATGGGTTACAATGTTCATTGGGTGATGAATGGTTCTTGGAACCATGAAGCCAAGAATGGAAGGAAAAAATGGTTATTAGAAAACCATGACGGTGTTAAACCGAAAATTGTAAAATAAATGGTCCTTAGGGATCATGATAACGTGTTACAATGTTCACCGGGCGATGAATGGTTCTTGTAACCATGAAGCCAAGAATGGGGAAAAAATGGTTATTAGAAAACCATGACGGCGTTAAACCGAAGATAGTAAAATAAATGGTCCGTGGGAATCTGATAATGGGTTACAATGTTAAATGGGCGATGAATGGTTTTTGAAACCATGAAGCCAAGAATGGGTAAATGGTTATTAGAAAACCATGACGGTGTGAAACCGAAAATAGTAAATAAATGGTCCGTATAAGGGACCATGATAATGGGTTATTGATGTGTTGCAAACACATCCCATTTCTGGGTCTTTTATGTAATTATTTGAGTCAATCTAAGTCAGGTTTTGCTTAGTTTTAGTTGCTTTTAGTTAAATTTGGTCCTTGAGTCTTTTATTCATGTTTTTATGTGTTTTCATAGGTAAACAATGAAATCCCGAGGCCACGAGAAAGTTGAAGAAGTAGGGATGAGTTAAATGAAGAAAATGGCTGAAAAAGAAGGACTAGGCGTATCGCCTAGTCCCCTGGTAGTTGCGCGCTATACGCGTACAAGTGAAGCAGTTAACGAAGGTCAGAGTCGGTGAAAGCCGACTATTTTGTCGCCTAGCAGTTCCAGGCGTATCGCCTGGGAGTTTCTACCCTGTAGGCGATACGCTAGGAAGTCCAAAACCCGCAAAAAGAGGTTTCGTGTTATAAATTCGATTTTAGGGTTTGTGTTCGACATTCTGCACCTCTGTTCGATCAGAGACGAGTCTAGAGGCGATTTTCAGAGGCCAAGAAGGTGGAATCAAGTGGAGATCGATCCGGAAACATAAAGTCAACCAGTTTCGCAATCCGGTTTCGTTCTTAATCTTTGTTTTCTTGTATTCGTTTAGTCTACAACTATATTTTTAGTTAAAGTTTCTGACTTTGTCTGTGATTTTGCTATGACTATGGTGGTTGGGTAAATTAATACCACCACCTAGACCGTACGATGAACTTTTGATATTTATGATCGTGCTTGATGTTTGGCAATTTGATTGATGTTTGTTTCTATTAAGTTCCATTAATTTTCTGTGATGATGCATTTGTGTACTTGATTTAGATTTCTAGTTATAGATTAATCCTTGTTTTGCTTGCGAATGTCTTCCGGTTTGGGTAAAGTAGTTAATTTGTAGGGTTAAACTTGCAACTTAATGTGATTGCTTAATTGTAGTCATAGGGTTAGTTGACCATTGGTTAATTGAATCTTGTGTGCTGCTAGCTAAATAAACTTAAAAGGGTGATAGCTATTGGGTAGTCGGGTTAGCTAATTGCTTAGGATTGAGTTGTCCCAAAGGAAAATCCCTAGGTTAATTGTCTAACTTGCTATTCCGAGTCGTTACAGTTGGTTAATGGTAGCTCCTGTTAGTCTAGGGTGCCTTAGATTAGATTCGAGGGTGGTTAGGTTTAGCTGAGGTAGGAAGTACCCAGAAGGTGAACTCCTGTTCAGACGTTATAAACAATTACTAGGAAGGAATTAAAAGGTGAACTAGGATCCATCAGAATTGTCAAAGTCAGGTTCGATTGTAGGTATTAATTGGGATTCCAGGTCTAGGTGGTGTCTTCTCGCATTTGATAGTTTTCTCAAGGTTTGTTCTGCTGTCGGACGTTAGTGTTAGTTAAGTTATTTAAATTAATTCCTAAATTCCAAAAACCCCAAATTCAGTTACTCAGTATTTCCAATTCTTAGGTCTTAGGTTAATTTTGTCTAAAGAGTGTCTCTAGGGTTCGATATTCCCGGTCTTACCTTAGCTTAGCTACAATCCGACATGTACACTTGCCTTAGGGTTCGGTCTAGTTTAGGTAGTTTCGGTAAAATTTAGGTGTGTCTAGGTCTAGGTTAGGTCTAGGTTTTAATAGTTATTTTTAGGTACGTTCCGAACACATCAGTTATAATGTTAACCGGGTGATGAATGGTTCTTGTAACCATGAAGCCAAGAATGGATAAATGGTTGTTATAAAACCATAAGGTGTTAATACAAAATTAGTAAGATAAATGGTCCGTAGGGATCATGATAATGTGTTAAAATGTTAATCATGTGATGAATGACCCGAATGGGTCAAGAAGCCTATAATATAGAGGTAATCGAATAACAAACAAATCAAAGAATTTAGGAAAACTCATTTGGAATGTAAATGTGAATACTAAACCTCTAGAATGGGAGAGGCGTGTTGGAAATTAAATTCTAACCATAAGCCATAAATTTTAGGTCCATTAATGTTTTGGGGCCTAAACGGGTTAAAATAGATAAATGGTCCATAGGAACCATATCCGAATGCAGAAGTGTTCCTTAGGGGTTATATGCCTTGTTGGAACCCATGTTAATGGGTTGAAACAAGACTGATTATAAACTGATATTTAAACTGAAAACTTGTGTCCACATATTACGTACAAGCCTCTATATATAGAGGTGCTTGGAAGGATCTAGAAGTAGGCCTATGGGCCTTGGACCTTGGGCCTATGGGCTTTAAACATAATGGGCTAAGACTAAACACATGGGCTAACTAATATGTCAATATTTAACATTCCTCCTCAAGTTGGAGCATAGATGTTAATCATGCCCAACTTGTTACAAATATAGTCAATCTGAGTCTTCCGAAGAGGCTTGGTGAAAATGTCTGCAAGCTGAAACTCTGTCTTGACATGTATCGGTTGAATTGATGGAGGATCATTTTTAGTTCCTACTACACGATCTCTGATTAAATGACAATCAACTTCAATATGTTTCGTTCTTTCATGAAAAACTTGATTCTTGGCTATATGTATAGCCGACTGACTAGCACAATATAGCCACATCAAATCATCATAAATAACCCCGAGTTCTTTGAGCAAACGACGGACCCATATCATCGCTGATGTGACATCTACCATGTCTCTATACTCTGATTCAGCACTCGATCTGGATACTGTGTGTTGCTTCTTACTCTTCCGAGTCACAAGATTTCCACCAACAAACACACAATACCCGGTTGTAGACCGTCTTGAAATTGGATATCCTGCCCAATCTGCATCTGAGAATCCTAATATCCGACCATCTCCCTGATCTGTAAATGCACCCACACAACAGTGACCCTGATCAGAATATAATATCCCTCGACCTGGAGTGGTCTTGAGATACCTTAATACACGAAGTGCGGCATCCCAATGTCCGGTGTATGGTGCGGCCATGAATTGACTCAGAACACTTACAATAGATGAAATATCTGGTCGAGTAACTGTCAGGTAGTTAAGTTCCCAACCAATCATCTGTATCGTTCAGGATCCTTCAGTGGGCTTCCGTCTTCTGGCAGGAGCTTCCCTGTAGGAACCATAGGACTATCAACTGGCTTACAACCTAGTAAACCACACTCGGATAACATATCAAGGACATACTTCCTTTGAGAAAGGAGTATTCCTTGTGGAGAGCGTGTCTAGGTCTAGGTTAGGTCTAGGTTTTAATAGTTATTTTTAGGTACGTTCTGAACACATCAGTTATAATGTTAACCGGGTGATGAATGGTTCTTGGAACCATGAAGCCAAGAATGGATAAATGGTTATTAGAAAACCATAAGGTGTTAAACCAAAAATAGTAAGATAAATGGTCCGTAGGGATCATGATAATGTGTTAAAATGTTAATCATGTGATGAATGACCCGAATGGGTCAAGAAGCCTATAATATAGAGGTAATCGAATAACAAACAAATCAAAGAATTCAGGAAAACTCATTTGGAATGTAAATGTGAATACTAAACCTCTAGAATGGGAGAGGCGTGTTGGAAATTAAATTCTAACCATAAGCCATAAATTTTAGGTCCATTAATGTTTTGGGGCCTAAACGGGTTAAACGGGTTAAAATAGATAAATGGTCCATAGGAACCATATCCGAATGCAGAAGTGTTCCTTAAAGGTTATATGCCTTGTTGGAACTCATGTTAATGGGTTGAAACAAGATTGATTATAAACTGATATTTAAACTGAAAACTTGTGTCCACATATTATGTACAAGCCTCTATATATAGAGGTGCTTGGAAGGATCTAGAAGTAGGCCTATGGGCCTTGGGCCTATGGGCTTTAAACATAATGGGCTAAGACTAAACACATGGGCTAACTAATATGTCAATATTTAACATTCCTCCTCAAGTTGGAGCATAGATGTTAATCATGCCCAACTTGTTACAAATATAGTCAATCTGAGTCTTCCGAAGAGGCTTGGTGAAAATGTCTGCAAGTTGAATCTCTGTCTTGACATGTATCGGTTGAATTGATGGAGGATCATTTTTAGTTCCTACTACACGATCTCTGATTAAATGACAATCAACTTCAATATGTTTCGCTCTTTCATGAAAAACTTGATTCTTGGCTATATGTATAGCCGACTGACTAGCACAATATAGCCACATCAAATCATCATAAATAACCCCGAGTTCTTTGAGCAAACGACGGACCCATATCATCTCTGATGTGACATCTACCATGGCTCTATACTCTGATTCAGCACTCGATCTGGATACTGTGTGTTTCTTCTTACTCTTTCGAGACACAAGATTTCCACCAACAAACACACAATACCCGGTTGTAGACCGTCTTGAAATTGGACATCCTGCCCAATCTGCATCTGAGAATCCTAATATCCGACCATCTCCCTGCTCTATAAATGCACCCACACGACAGTGACCCTGATCAGAATATAATATCCCTCGACCTGGAGTGGTCTTGAGATACCTTAATACACGAAGTGCGGCATCCCAATGTCCGGTGTATGGTGCGGCCATGAATTGACTCAAAACACTTACAGTAGATGAAATATCTGGTCGAGTAACTGTCAGGTAGTTAAGTTCCCAACCAATCATCTGTATCGTTCAGGATCCTTCGGTGGGCTTCCGTCTTCTGGCAGGAGCTTCCCTGTAGGAACCATAGGACTATCAACTGGCTTACAACCTAGTAAACCACACTTGGATAACATATCAAGGACATACTTCCTTTGAGAAAGGAGTATTCCTTGTGGAGAGCGTGATACTTCTATGCCGAGGAAGTACCGCAATCGACCTAAGTCACTGATCTGGAACTGAGACTGTAGGAACTGTTTGAGCTTGGTAATACCGACCTCGTCGTCCCCTGTGATTATGATGTCATCTACATATACAACCAGAATAATCCGCTTACCTTTACAGTGTCTGAAGAATGCAGAATGATCATATGCACTACGAACCATTCCAAATTCTTCCATAACATTAGAGAACCGACCAGACCATGCCTTAGGGGACTGTTCCAGGCCACATAACGATCGACGTAACCTGCATACTTTAGAGGCCTCCTTCTTGATAACAAATCCGGGTGGCTGCTTCATATAAATCTCCTCCTCAAGAACACCATGAATAAAGGCGTTCTTGACATCAAGTTGATGGAGCGGCCAATAGCAGCCAGAGAAATACAAATATGAACAGATGGCATTTTGGCAACTGGAGAGAAATTTTCTTCATAGTCAATGCCATATGTTTGAGAACAACCTTTAGCTACCAACCAGGCCTTCAAGCGATGAAGAGAGCCATCAGGATTTAGTTTAACAGTGAATAGCCAGCGACAACCAATAATATGCTTACCTGGAGGAAACGAAGCAAGATCCCATGTATGATTTGCTCGAAGAGCCCCGATTTCATCTTCCATAGCCTTTCGCCATCCTGGGTGATTAAGAGTTGTCATCATATCCTTGGGAACCGCGTACGAGTCAATGGTAGTGGTGTAGGCACGGGATTCAGTGGTAGAGATGGGCATAGGAGACATGATGTTGAATAGGGTAACGGGACGATTGTCTAGGTTCTTTGCGGAAAGCAATGGGTATATCAGGATACGGTGCACCGGGTGGATCATATATATCAGGCGTACTATTATGTTCACTCACAGATGGGGGCACTAAGGATGTACCAGCATCATGGTTTGGTTGTGTATCAAGCGGCTGAATCGTCATATCCTTATTCCGTCGAGCATATGTGAAAACCACTGGAGGGGGCACGTTGGGGAAGCTAGGTGTAGCATCTTTACTTGAGGAATCTGAGACCAGGAGATGATAGAATGGGACCGATGGCAGAGGAATAATGGGAATAATGTTTGATTCCGGTTCAAGGTTCAGGAAACAGATCAGGTACAGGATCAGGACAGTCGGAAAAGTATGGACATGACTCATGAAAACTTAACATCGGCACTTGTAATATACTGATGAAGGGAAGGACTATAACATCGATAACCTTTCTGGACGCGCAGAGTAACCAAGAAAGACACATCAGATAGCACGCGGCTCAAGTTTAGTGGTTCATGGACGATGATCATGAACTTACATGCAACACACCCAAAAATTTTGGGTGCAAGGGGAAACAGAGTACCTTTAGGAAATAAGATGAGAAAATGGAGTTCTGACATTTTAACACAGATGAGGGCATACGGTTTATTAGGTAGGCAGAGGCTAAGAACAACATCACTCCAGAAGCGGTGAGGAACGTGAGAATGAAACATGAGAGTGCGGGCAACATCTAACAAATGGCGATTCTTACGTTCAGCAATGTCGTTTTGTTGAGGTGTGTACACACAAGAAGACTCATGCACAATGCCATGTAGTTTCAAATATGTTGAAAATTCTGTGGATAAATACTCCTTGGCATTGTCTGTGCGGAGAGTTTTGATAGACGTATTAAATTGTTTTTTGACATACGAATGAAACTCACGAAATATTGGAGCTGATCTCACTACGAGATTTCATCAAATAAACCCAAGTGGCATGAGAATAATCATCAATAACCGTAATAAAATACTGAAATCCCAAAGTAGATTTGACAGAACACGGACCCCATACATCAGAATGCAAAAGTTCAAATAAGGTACTGACGCGACTAGACACTTTCGGTGGATAAGGACGTCTGGTATGTTTATTAAGCTGACATGACTCACACTGAAAATCAGAAGAAATAGAAACATCCGGTCTCTTTTGCCTCAAAACCGCTACAGTGGGATGACCTAGCCGGCAGTGAGCCTCCCTGACAGTGGAATCACATATGTTTGCTTTAGGATGTGACGGTAAGGATAGACGGTAGAGGCCTTTTGATTCAAAACCGGTGCCAATCAGTTGGTTCGTCCCTAGTTTCTGAAAAAACACAGTAAGATGGATAAAAGGTTACAAAACAATTGTTTTGTTTGGTGATTTGGCTTACGGAGCAAAGGTTATCAGGAAATTTAGGAACTAACAAGACAGATGAAAGGTTTATGTTGGCATTGCAGATGGAGCCAATGCCACGAACTGGGCATGAGGATCCATCGGCAATGCGAACAGATGGGTGAGAGATATTGTGGAGGTTGGAGATGATACCTTCGTTCCCAGTCATGTGATGAGTAGCTCCAGAATCAATAACCCAAGATGAGTCAAGACTACGAAATGTACCTGAATGAGCAGAGTTGGCTTGTGGACTGGGACTGGCTGCCTGGGAGGATAGAAGTTGTTGGATCCGAGTATACTCCTCCTGGCTGAGACTGCAGGCAGGGGAAGACTGGTCATTGGGCTCATTAGTAGTATCTATTCTGGCACGAGGACGGGGAGGTGGCTGAGATCCAGGCGGACGGTTCGGGCAGTTCTACTTCACGTGCCCTTCCTGCTTACAATAGTGACAAGTTATACCACTTCCCCTCCCATTACTGTAAGGGAATAATTTGTGGCTTGTGTATTAAATCATCACTTGGCGGACTATTTTGAAGGCCTATGTGATAGAATAGGTGAAAATTAGTTGGGTTATGGGTATATTGGGTCATTGGGCCATTTTAGACATGTTTGGGCTCATTTAGAAAGAGTTTAGATGGAGTTTAGTAGGCCCACATGGTCAAATCCGGAAATTAGGAGTTATTTTAGGTAGGGAGGTTAACTTGTTTTCCAAGTTCACCATCTCCTATAAATAGGACTCCTAGTAATCAATTTAGGGTTGTTGATTGTGGAGTAAAGCTCAAAAGGTGTTCACGAAATTCTCTAAAGGAGAATTTCGAATTCGTGTATTGCAACCAGAGACATCAACGTGTTTGTCTTCTAAATCGGTTTGTGGTTGATTGTGTTCTTTACTTTTCTAATCGTTATTTTATACTTTTCGATTATACTTGAATCACTCGATTGTTTGGATTCCGCACTCTCAATCGAGGTAAGATATCGCGTTTGGACCGTTTCGGGACTCACAATTGGTATCAGAGCCAAGAAACGCAAGTTTCGAGGCTCTCGCGATATCTGATTCAAGTTTTTATTAACTAACCGTTTGAGTTTTGTTGGTGATTTTCAGCCTTTAGCACACTCGGAAGTATTTTTGCAGGTTTGGACGCGAAACAGAAGATCTCGTGGTGATTTGGAGACTTTTCGACCCTGTTTCTAGACTTTTCGATCGTCCTCCTGATCGAAAAGCCTTTTCTGTCGCACCATTTCGATCGGAAAGTCCCCTTGTGACTTTTCGATCAGCCATCTGTCGATCGAAAAGTCCCCCTTGTGACTTTTCGATCAGCCCATTTCGATCGAAAAGTCCCCCTTGTGACTTTTCGATCAGCCCATTTCGATCGGAAAGTGTGACTTTTCGATCAGCCATCTGTCGATCGAAAAGTCCCCCTTGTGACTTTTCGATCAGCCCATTTCGATCGGAAAATCCCCCTGTGACTTTTCGATCAGAGCATTTCGATCGGAAAGTCCCCCTGTGACTTTTCGATCAGCTTCTCTTTTCGATCGGAAAGTCCCCACTGAGACTTTTCGCTCCGCTGACACTTTTCGATCGAGAAGTCTGTTTTTCGACCGACCCCTTGTCCGATCGAAAAGTACTTTTCGATCCAACCCTTTTCCGAACGAAAACCCACTTTCCGATCGAAAACCCACTCTTTGATCCAGAAGTTCAATCAAAGACATTCATGGCATCCTTTCTACCAGGTAATTCTGTATCTACCAGCAACAATGAGGTGTGTTCTAACCCTAAATGCCAAATTACATTTAATGAATCTCAAGACTGGCAACGCAAGTTCTTTAATGAAACGTTAAATCGTGAACTATCTGATAGAGACCTGCGAGAGTACAAAGGTAGGAGTAAAACATTAAGTGAAAAACTAGAAGCTGCCAAAGTCGATATTAAGAATCTTCAAAGGCAATTGAGTGATAAAACTACATATCTTAGAATTGCTAATGAAGAAATTGACACATTAAAATCTGAAGTTGAACAACTTAAAGCCAAATTAGAAATATCGCAAACCAAGGTTGAACGAAATGATAAAATTGTGTCAGAAATTATGAAGGCTAGTTCTCATTTCTATAACACAGATGCTCGAATGCGACATCTAAAAGCCAACTCTGGTTTGGGTCTCGGTACTGAGGTAAAAGATGAAAAATCCACTCATACAGTAGTACCGATGCCTTTGATGCATGAAATGATCCCAGACTATGAGTGCCCAAAGACCTCTTTAGAAGCTAAGGCTGAAATAGATAAGAAACTTGCTGCTTGCCCCATTAAAATTTCTGCTCATGTTTCTAACATTACTAACACTTCTACTTCTTGTGCAGATAAAGTAAATGAAGAAGCAGGTTCAAAGGGAAAAAGTGTTTGCTTTGAGAGTCAAAAGTTTCCAGTTTTTTAAACTGATAATTTTGCTTCAAAATTTTTTGAGTCTGAGTCAACATTTCCCAAGTCAACCGTGTTTGATGAATCTGTTACTTGTAGTGTGTTTAACTTTGGGAAATGTGATGCTAAACCTATGAAATCCTTAAAAACTGTTACAATTTTAAGAAGGGATAAGGAACCACAGGTTGCTGGTCCCAAACTCACAAATGGTGGGGTGTTGGGTGGGAAACCTACAGAAAATAAGAATGATTGTCATGATCAAAATGTGCAGAAAGTGCGGGACCTTAGACCTCATGATTTTGTCCCGTACCCACAAATCAATTCTGCATATGACCAGCTTAAGCCAGTTCAACGGGAGTACATTTTAACCACAAAGCC
This sequence comes from Deinandra increscens subsp. villosa, assembly GCA_039602395.1. Lineage (NCBI taxonomy): Eukaryota > Viridiplantae > Streptophyta > Magnoliopsida > Asterales > Asteraceae > Deinandra > Deinandra increscens. Next base: position 4,691 of record JBCNJP010000769.1, on the reverse strand, counting down.
CCACGGTAAAACCCATTGGATCCATAAAAATTGTTCAAAACCAACTTGGATTTCCACTGGGCGTAACCAACCACAGGCTTCCGCTTACCCAAAGAAACAATCTTGCCATGTCTGTGGTAGACCAGGACACGTGGCAAGAAACTGTTTTTACCGGGCTTATGAACCCTATTATCCCAAAAGGGTTCATCAGAGACCCAGTCCAAGGACCCAGAAACAAAGTGACCCAACTCCAAGGCCCGGTCCATCAAAACCCAAGGTGCAGAAACAAGCACCTCAGAGTCACAAAGTACAGCAGAAACCCAAGGCTCCTAAGCAACAACCAAAGATCATTTTTAAAGAAAACAAAGCATCTCAGAAATCTGTCAAAACAGCTTGGATACCTAAATCTGTTGAATCCCCAAAACCTGTTTTCAAATCTGTTTCAAAATCACCCATCCATCCAAATCCAGTTGGTTCAGCTAAATCAAATGGTTGGAGGAAGGATGACAGGTGGAATGTTTCAAAAGTTGTGAACATGTCTTTCAAGCCTACTGGAGTGTACAAGAAACACTCCAAACAATTTCAAGAAATAAAAGTGCAAAATTCTAATAAAAATTCACCACCGAGAAAACCACAGGTTTTTGGGAAAGAAAATCACCAACCCAGAGATGTTAACAAAAAGGACATTCTCAGTCCAACCAAGGCAGACACGCCCCCAATCCCTGATGTTACCAAGGGAGTGTTTTTAACAGAAGTTTCATTCGTTGATTCATCAGGTCTACCTAGAACTACTATGGCCTGGGTACCTATGGCTAACTGATCTCTCAGCTTGTGCAGGAACAGTCAAGGAGGACTTTCATTAACCTTGTTTGTTTGTGATAGTGATTGTTCCAGGCACAGGATAGGAGGCATCTCTCTACTACATGACATGAAGATTTCAATGGAGGGTATGTTTCCTTGTGAGAGGTAAATCTGAAAAAAATCAGCAGTAAAGGTAACACTGTCTTAATTGATTGTTTCTTGGCAAATATAATGTGAAGTATGGTTGTGCATTAAACAAAACCCATTTCTGAAATTTTCCAAAAGATAAACTTTGAAGGTTAGCTTTGCCAGTTTTAGTAGATATTTAGTGATGTGTCTGTGTGTTTAAAAAAAAAGGTGTGTGTTGTTATTAAACATCAAAAAGCAAGGGGAAGAATAGAAAAAAATGAAATAGTAGACCCCTAACAAAATTGTGCTTTTTAATTTTTAATCTTTTGTTTGTGCGTTTGAGAAGGAGGGAAGTGAAATATTTCCGTTCTCAGAATGACTGACACGCGTAAGGCAAAAGTGAAAGACATGATCCAAGGTGATGTGCTCGGTAGGCTCAGTTCCAAAAACAAAGGTATGGGTCACAACACTTAAAGATAAAGTATGTCATTTGACGGGTTACACACACTTAGGTTAAGTGCTTGTTCTATTTGACTGCAAAATTGTTCCCGATACACACGCCGGACTCCAAAGTGTTGAATCGAAAATCTCAAAAAGTCGGCGTCCCCTCTGTTTTGTGTGAGCAAAGATCTGGGGATGTCAAAGCCGTCAGTCAAGTCTTGCCTTTGCTTTGCGTGAGCAATGACCTGGTGTAGAATGGTTGACGTGTTAATCAGATTTTCCTCTGTTTTGCGTGAGCAAAGACCTGGTAAGTCTGGATTAACGTGCTTGCAGATCACTGTATATAATTTACACCCAAAAAGATGCCAATGTGCACAACAAAAGAGACCCTCTAGCTTCCAAAACCCTTTAGCCCTGACTTTGTGACTAGGCTTATGTGTTTGATGAAAGGTTACCACCTGACTGATAAACGCCTCTGAGTTGAAATCATACAAGTCTTTGTATATTATTCCTATCTCTTTTATGATCTGTTCTTTCTCTTCTCAACCAAGTCTCGAGAAAAGATTCAAAACTCTAGATATGGGAATGTGAAAATATGTGGTAGGGAATGATCAAGCTTGATAGACTGCACATATTAATTACCTAGGATTTGTGTGTGACTGTCGGATGGTCATAATTAATGCACCTAAAAGATAAATAAGTGACAAACAGCCGGGAAAATGAGGATCATGGGTTTAAGAAGGACCAATATACTGGCAATCGCCTGGACGTGTTCGAGTAACAGATGCTGAAAAGAGTTCCTCGGTCAGATTCAAATACGGTTTGATCCCAAATAAAACCTTCTCGTTTAGTAATTTGGTATGTTTGTTTTATTTTAATTTTTCTTTTGAGTTATCTTAAGTTTTTATTGTTTATTTTCAACCATGGCCAGGTTAATTTAAAGGTTTTAATAAGTTTTATGGGTTTTATGCAAGAAAGTATCACCCCTCCAGAATCTCAGGGGGAGATAATGTGAAGAGTCCTCGGGTTCAGGGGAAGTATTTGGTAAAATAATTCTAACCCGATAACCAGTCATCATGTCTGGTTAGTGTCTGTTTCATGTTGTGCTTGATAGGATAAGTCAGAAAAAGAAAACTCATGGACAAGATGGTCAAGGACTCAGTTGACCGATGCACTGATGTTGTTACTGTTCGTGCTGAAGAACCAGCCGGAAAAGGACTTACCTTATGCTTAAGGGAAGTTTGTTGGTTGTTCAAGAAAAGCTTCCAAAGACTCAAAAGACACTGTTCACGAGTTGAGGGGAAGCTAAATGCCGTCAGTTCAAAGAAATTCAAGAATGTCAAGACAGGGGTTTTCAACATTTTTACCCTCTGAAGTTACATGCTGGTCAAGACAGTTACTGATGATCCAGCAAGGACTCGACATGTTTCAAGAAGGAGTAAGTACTTGAGAATCCTCCTCTCATTACTTGTTTGTCATTTGAAGTCCAAGCTGATGCTGATTGAGAGAAAACTCCTAGAACTCGACCGTTGCTGCCTATTGATGATTGTTAAAGAAAAGTATCTTCATCAACCCATGCTCAAGCCAAGGAGAAGACTGCAAGTCTGAAGATTGAAAGAAGAAGACTTTTAATATCACAAGCCAAGGGGAAGATTGTAAGGGAATAATTTGTGGCTTGTGTATTAAATCATCACTTGGCGGACTATTTTGAAGGCCTATGTGATAGAATAGGTGAAAATTAGTTGAGTTATGGGTATATTGGGTCATTGGGCCATTTTAGACATGCTTGGGCTCATTTAGAAAGAGTTTAGATGGAGTTTAGTAGGCCCACATGGTCAAATCCGGAAATTAGGAGTTATTTTAGGTAGAGAGGTTAACTTGTTTTCCAAGTTCACCATCTCCTATAAATAGGACTCCTAGTAATCAATTTAGGGTTGTTGATTGTGGAGTAAAGCTCAAAAGGTGTTCACGAAATTCTCTAAAGGAGAATTTCGAATTCGTGTATTGCAACCAGAGACATCAACGTGTTTGTCTTCTAAATCGGTTTGTGGTTGATTGTGTTCTTTACTTTTCTAATCGTTATTTTATACTTTTCGATTATACTTGAATCACTCGATTGTTTGGATTCCGCACTCTCAATCGAGGTAAGATATCGCGTTTGGACCGTTTCGGGACTTACAATTACCCTTTCGTTGAGTAGTGTTAGATCCACGACCAATGCCTTTAGTAGTGGTCTGCACGGCGGATATGTCAGTTGATTCAGTATTGTCTGTGTTGGAACCATACATTTCTCGAAGTTGATGATAAGTGGATGTAACGGATGTGATCGTTGCTGAGTTGCTCAACAATTGATGTCGAGCATTAGAATACTTTGGATAAACCAGCAATAAACATCATTACATCCATCTTAGAGTTACGCTCTCCTGAATTTTCAAGTCAGCAGTAGGTGGAAACAAGGTATGAAGTCCATCTTTAAGTTTTGAGAATCGAGTAAAGTAATCCGTGAAGGATGAATCACCTTGCTTGATTCTCGTGTATGCATGAACTACAGAATAAGCATGAGACAGTGATTCCTTCGCAGAGAAGGATGACGAGAGGTGGTTCCACATTAGCTTTACAGTTGAAAAGTTTTGTGCAATAGCAAGAGTTTGAGGTTCCATTGCGTTCCATAAAGCTAATTGAATACCACTGTCGTCAATACGCCATTCACGGGTAATTGGTTCAGGAAGGTCATCGGTCAGATGACCAGCTTTGTCCAAACTAGAGAGACCCTTTTCGACAAATAAGTACCAAGAGTTCCAACTTTTAGAGTTAAGTTTTACTGGTATACGGAGGTCAGATGATCAGCTTTTTCCTTATCATCTTCCATTTTAATTAAACGACCAGACAATGATTATGAAATAAGGAACCGGTTAAACTGACCAGATAACTAGATTAAAGGGATGACCAGGTAACTGGATGTATATATATATATATATATATATAAAAGCTAAGCAGAGGAAAGAGTAAACTTAACAAAGATAATAAGCTGACCAGATAACTGGATTTAGAGGGTTACCAGGTAACTGGATATATATATATATATATATATATATATATATATATATAGGTATAAATATATGTTTTTTTAAGTTTAGAGAGTTAACAGTTTAAGGAGTCCTGAGTTAACTCAATTTTATATCCCGGATAACACAACCAAAAGATGGTTCAAGAACAAAGTGACCGAATGGCAAGACGAACTACACAGATGGGTCAGGCAAGCTTCGGCGACCTTACAGACGAAATCCGGCCGGCGGAGGAGGCATCACGCGCCGGCGCGTGGGACGGTGGTGGCGGTGCTC
>JBCNJP010000768.1:0-14000 GCA_039602395.1 Deinandra increscens subsp. villosa | reverse complement strand
GCTCGCTTCCCTTTCTAATGTCGTCATCAGATGTCGTCTTCTCTATCTCCAACAAATCCGCCGTGAAGATATGGAGTCGTGATCGTTTTTGGTAAAGTTCCTTGCTTGATTTTGTGATTTTCTTCAACATTAGTTTTTTTTTTTTTGTTAAAATCAAAAGTGATTCTAAGATCGGATGTAACCTGTATGTATTCCTCTTTTGCTTTTATTATAATATCATTTGATTGGATTATAAGATTATGCATATGCATCTTTTCTACCCTGATGAAATCCATGAGTGTTTGTTTTCTGTCCATTCTGTCACCACCGCCACTAATTGGTTGTCACCACCCCTTAATTGAATATTGCAGCCGTCCAATCGCCATGGAAGCTAGCAATTGTTCACACAATGGATAGCTTTGCTCTTGAGCCACTAATTGAGGTCGTCACCGTCGGTATGTTTGTATGTTTGTTTGACCTGATTTTGGTGCCCTAAATTGATGTTGTCGATGGACCTTAATGCACTTTTGCTATGATATTTATTTGGGCAAATTTATAGTTTCAGCTGTGGTTGTTGGTGTGATGGAAGTTGTTTCATTGTCAGCTTTATATTGATGTGTTCTGATTGCTCTTATTTGGAAACTATTATTTTGATTTATGCTTGTTTGCTTGGACTTTCATGCTTTGTTTTTAGTATGAGAGTGAAAGGAGATACTCTCTATTGAATTCTTTTCCCATTTACTCATTATGCATACCTAAATTTGTGCCTCTTTAAGTAGTCCTCATCTAACTTATACAATTACAGGTAAAAGTAAAGGTCATTGCTCTTTGATTAATGAGCTTTTGCATATAAGCATAAACAAAACAAAATGCTCAGCTTTTTATGAACAGAAAGCGGTCCAGTTGCTTGCTAATGCTAGTTTCTATTTTTTAATCATTGTTTAGTTGAAATTCTTTAATGTTTTCACAATATTTTTTAAGCGATATTTTGAAACTATGTTTTAACTTTTTCTTATTTTGTTTCAATATTTCGTTACTGCATATTTATTGCTTGTGATACTGTGTCATTAGGTTAGATTTATTAAATTCTGGACTATTGAAGAGCAATCTTTTCTGATAGCTATCTGAAGAAGTTTGAAGTAGATGAAGCATCTTGATTTTGAAAAACTTAAAGAAGTTATTGTTGTCAGGAGTTTGGGAAAATGAAGGTAATGGAGGAAGTGTACTTTTTTTTTGCTTTTATTTAAGAGTGAATTAGCTTTTAACATCTCAATTAACGTGCCTCATAGGGTTGTTGATTTTTTTAATGGCCATTCATTAAAACAAAACACTAGTAAGAAGCTAGTTAAAAACAAAGAATAAAGTAAAAAACAAGAAACACCAAAACATGTCACTCGAAACAAGAAACAACAAAAACACCGCCTAGGGTTGTTAATGGTTCATACATTTTGTAACTGTATGCAAAAATTTTATACCATATCCACGTGCGTATATTAATAAGTTCTTCATTCATGAATGTGCATTGATCTGTATCTTTTGCCTTGAGTTATATCAGTTATACGAGGATGTTTTGTATTTGTGGTTATCATATATTTTGTTGCCTGAATCAGAATGGGAAATTTTCCATTAGAATTTTATTTGCTGGGATGAGTTTTAATATGATATTATTTTGTTGCAGAACTTTTGGATGTTGAGAATATGAGATTGTATACATATAGAGATCTGCAAGTTGCTACTGCAGATTTCAGACCCGGAAATAAGATAAGACAAGGAGGTTTTGGTTCTGTTTACAAGGTAACCTTCAAATATTTAAACTATATCTCTTTCTGTGTGTTCAGATATTACTAAAATACATACGGATATCTAAAGAGAAACACTTATTGATCTTTAGTGGATACTAAAAGACGGATTGGTATGAAAATGAAAGAATTCGTGTTTCAGTGTGATCTTTAGGGATGAAATTGAGCCTGATCTTGCAGTACTCGATAACGATATACTCTGGGTGATGCACGGCTTCATCTCCCGCACCCGCAAGGAGCTCGTTTTGATTTGATTTCGTCTGTGCAAACCAGCCCAAACTATGTAAGCATTCGATATTGTACATTTCTACTCGATTTTGGCCGAGATTCTTGAATAGATTGGATTGTTTGGATATCAGTCTGCAGGAGGCAATGTGCATTTAATGGAACAAGATGAAGAATGTAGGAAAATGGATGGTGGAGAAGAGGACATTGATATAAGAGAGGAGATGCACTCAACTGTCTTCCCTTGATCGAGATCAAGAAGGATACTGTAAATGTTAGCACCAGTGAGTCAAGCTCTGATAATGAATCATCATCTAGCGGTAACAAACAGACTGTATTCATCTCTATGAATTGTTGTTTGAATTTTTTGTGAGTGGTGTCATTTGTTTGCAGCAGATTCTGGGTCAGGAATAGCTATAATGAACAAGAGGTAAACTCAACACTAAAAAAGATGGTGGTTACATGATTTCATTTTTTTTAAATGGCAATTTGGCTCAGCGGTGTATCGGGATTGGTTACCCTGGACCTACCCATTGTCCAGAGTTCGAACCTCAAAGCGAGGGAACCCGGGAGCGCCCTTCATTTGCATCATCGGGCGGGAACCGGGTAAGCCCGTAAACCCTCCCACCAATATCTCACAAAGTGGTGTGAGGTGAAGAAGACATGAGATTAGAGTTTATGCAGATGTAGCACATGTATGTAAAGGGGTTAACAAGATTGACTAATGACTGAAGGAATGTTAGGTACTTAATTAATGACAATTAGGAGTATGGTAGTATAGATAGGATATGTAAATACTCAAGGAAGGAAATCTATCTTTTGCATCAAATTAAAGTTATTTATCTTTGTGTTTTTTGACATTTATATTTGTTTTTATATATGCAATTTTTATTTATAATAAGTTCTCTAATAAAATAAATGAATAACAAAATAAACGAATAACTAGTTGCAGACAAAATATTTGGACGTTTAGTGAATAAAGTTAATGTAGAAAAATGTTATACTTTTAGTGACTGAAGTTAAAGTAAAAAATATTGGACTTTTATTGACCAAGTTAAAGTAAAAAAAAATGACATTTTCTCAACTTTTTATAATACCCTATAATAATTGAAACATTAGTCATTAAAGGTTGTATACCTATTGTGACTCAAATTTTGAGTCAACATAGACCAATAGCGATTATTGCAATAATGACACCTTTTATTTTAGAAGGAGAAAGTCTTAAGGGCTCTAGTGACTATTTTATACTTTTCTTCTCAGTCACTAAAAGTCATTTATCTTGTCTGTTGGGAGTTTGAAACTCTTAATGTGGCTCTTTTATTGAAGTGGAAATGGCGCTATGTTACGAATCATAAAACTCTTTGCATTAAAATCATTGATTTGATTTATAGAGGTAATCTGTTTTCTTTACCGGAGGTAGATAGAGGTGCTGGTACTTGGAAAAAATATAATGGAGTGTATTACTATGCTTAACGAGAAAGCTGGATTCTGTAATCGCCTTTACGCAAAAAAAAAAAAAAAATGGGGTTGGCTGATTCTTGTTCGTTTTAATTGAGAATTGGATTAGGGATTCTACGTTTGTGGTTCGTTTTCCTCGTTTATAAGTGTTGGAATAAGACAAGGAGTGTTTAGTTTCTAATAAGTAAACGTTGGATTGTTGGACTTGGAGATGGCTCCGTGAACTGATAGGTGGCTTGGAGAGGCTTCAATTTGAAGGTTGGTTAATCTAATATGAACTGGAAGAAAATACGGTTTTTTGGACTTGGGATTTTAATATATAATCGAACCGATTTTTTGTGTGAAATGGGTGCGGAAAGCTATAGAGAAAAAATTACCAAATGTGTCTACTTCTACTCGTTGGATTAAAGATTTGCCTAGAAAAATCAATATATTTGCATGGAGATTGTTGTTAGATATCCCATTGATTTTATGCCTGTTTTGTTTGTCTGAAGTTGAATCTGTAGATCATGTTTTTGGGACGTGTCAAAAGATGGCTCAAGTGTGGCGATGTGGTCCGATTTGGCTAAAACTTCTAGCTAGTTACTAACTTCATAACCCGCAAAACATGTTGGTGTTGGGTGTGAAGCCTTTTTGGGCAGGTTCATTATTCATGGGCTTGTTATGGCCCTTTAGTTGGTTTACCCTAATCTCATTTATTGTATATATCTCATCATGTAACTGTAATCTTTGTGTTTGCTAATAAAATAACCTAGTTGCAGCCCGTGGATGTAGGTCCCCCATTGGGACCGAACCACATTAAAGCTCTGGTGGCGTGTTTATTTTCTCGTTACCGCATGATAGTCGTATGTGCATTGTGTGTTGGTGATTCCACTGCGCCACTTGAATTCTTACAATTGACATCAGAGCTAAGGCTCGTTGTTGAACACGCTGGATTGCATAGTTCACGGTTAGAGGAGGTTTGAAATTCTTGTTTTGAAGTGTCGGTCTTCCTGTTCGTATTAGGGTTCTGTGGCAGCGTCGCCGCCACCCTTGTCGACTTGTTCTATGGTTGATAGGTTATGAAAGAGAACGGGTGTCTGCCGGAGATCATGAGTTTGTCAAATCGGAAAGCTAAGTAAGAAGAAAAAGAAGGAAGTTGTCGCCGTTTTTTGTGGGTGTTTCCATCTCCGTCGAAGGTGTCATCGACAGTTGGCCGTGAGCCGGGAAAAAACGAGGTTCGATCTGCAATGGTCGAAGGTTTTTTTTTTCTTGTTGAGGCTGCAAAAGGTGTGGATATTCTTTAGAGTCGATGTCCAAAGATAATTGAAATTCTGCTTCTGGGAATGTGTTTGGGGGTTGATGTATTGGGACTCAGTGAAGGCAGTGAAGACTCTTGGGTTCTAAATTCTGGTTTGCTTCATTTTATGTTACCCACTTCAATGAAGCATCGGTGAATCTATTGTTAGACTTTGGCAAAATACAGGTTTGTTTATCGCTGAAGAAATGAGCCAATTTCCAGGCAGCAAAGTCTTGGCTCGCTAAATCGGGTAGTGCTAAGTGGATTCATCTTGCAAGTGCGAATCCTGGAGCCACATGGATGTTAGCTTGAGCATATTCGGAGGTCTGAACCTTGTTGGGGATTTAGTAACAGTGGGAGCGCGAGGAGTGTTCCGTCACAGTTTGAAATCGTTGTTGGGTTCGGAAGACCGGTAATCCGAATGTGAAAATCTCTCTTGGATACTTGTTGATATTTGAGAGTGTTCTTTCCTCTGAAGTCTCTGGAGCCGGTGATTCGAGTAAAGTGGGAGCCGGTTGAGATTGAGGATGAGTCATTGGTGGTTTTGCCATGACTGGGTCTGTGATGACCGTATTGGAGTTGTGGCGGGCTTCAATGGGCCTTTCAGGTTATTGATGAGAAGGGCTGTTGCAACTTGGTGGATTGTTTTTGAAATCTTAGCTTGTTCGTGGGAACTGGAGGCTTGGAGGATTTCTATTCTTGAAGATTACAGGAGTTACTATATGATTGGGTATGTTTTGCTTGGATGGCGGGATGGAGTTTATTGCAAGGCCTTCAAGTGGGAGATTGTTAGGTGTGAAGGCCTTTTGGGCAGGTTCATTATTAATGGGCTTGTTATGGCCCTTTAGTTGGTCTACCCTAATCTCATTTATAATATATATCCCATCATGTAATTGTAGTCTTTGTGTTTGCTAATGAAATAACCTAGTTGCAACCCGTGGATGTAGGTTCCCCACTGGGACCGAACCACGTTAAAGTTCTTGTGTCGTGTTTATTTTCTCGTTACCGCATGATAGTCGTGTGTGCATTGTGTGTTGGTGATTCCGCTACGCCACTTGAATTCTAACAGTTGGCTTGGCTTGGCTTGAGGCTCTAAACAATTAAAAGAGAAAAAAGAACATCATTGATGACATTCTTGTCATCTCTTGTTGGGTTATATGGAAGAGGAGAAATGAGACTAATTTCAACGCCATCGACTTGAAGAAGGAGAGCACCCTTGATTCGATCAATCAAATGTCGTTTTGTGGATTGGGAGTAGAATTAAGAAAATTACAATTACTTAGATCAAATTGTTACAACACCCTCTTATCTTCATGTAATTATTTTGTTCGCATGTCGGGTTAGGATTTTCTAACCCGCTTGTTTATAATATTTTTGTCGTTCCAAAAAACAGAATTATTTACTAAGAAAAAAGTATAACATTATAAGAAAATTGATGATATAAAAGATGATGAGTTGTTATAGAGATTGTTGGCAAAATTGTTGTTCAAAGACGAATCCTTAAGATCATCAATTAAACTTAACGGTAAATAAAAGTAATTGTTTGTAAAATTTGATGGTCATTGAAACAAATTTGATTAAGAAATGCTTTGATTGGAGTCGATGGTAAATAAAACAGATTAAAACAAACTAGTTTATTAATTATAGTTTGGTAGTCAGTGTAATTTGTGCATTTATAATTGTTTATTGTGTCTGTTGTTTTTTAGGTTGGTGGAATTGTGGTTAGATTTGATATTGAGTTGCATCCAAGTTTAGAGTTAGACGGAAGTAGTCAACTTTCATCTCTCAAATTCTAGTTTTATAGGTTTGTCAATTTGGCATCGATTATTGTTTTTTAGTTTGCCTACTCCTGCATTTTTATTGTTTACATTGATACTTTTCAGCAACAAAAAGAGATGAAGTGAAGAAAAAAAAAGATCTTACAGAAATTTTATGATTTGCTTTCTGAAGTTCATCAACAACTGAGTTCTTATCTTGCTGTTGCACTTGCATCTCCTTCAAGCATAACATGAAGAAAAAGACTTAGTGTTCAACATTAACTATAAATTTGGAAAAAAAAACACAAATTGGTGATGAAAAACTATTTACTAAGAAAAAACCGTAAGAAAAGGAGGAAACTGATGATATAATAGATGATTAGTTGTTGCCGAAATCATTGTTCAAAGATAAATCCTAAAAAAAATCATCAAATAAAGTTAAAGATGAGTTATAGGATTTCTATTGTAGAATTTGGTGGTAAAGTAATTAAGGAGTAAGAAAAAGGAAATTATAGGATTTCTGTTGTATATGCCGTCTTAATAAATAGTAACATTAAAATGAAATTGGACTAGTCATTGTAACTTTTATACACGGATACGGTTAATGGCATGAATTCATCCATCGCTTTCAGCAACTTTAAAATGCATATAATGTTATGTAATCCAAATGTAAAGGCAAGCAAGCAGGTATTAGTAAAAGCTTCAACACCAAAGGTTTGCTACAAAGTAGAATTGTATTTGGAATTCATCTTTTGATCTTTGTAAGGTTTTGTTTTCCAATGGAAGTGTTCTTCTCTCTATCTCTTCCGTTTGTATTTTCATTTGGATACTTTTCAAGATCCACTCTATGTAATAACTTAGACAAAAAAAATTATATCATTTAATATGCACCACATGATTAAAATAATATATATACATGTACCTGACTTACTTGAAATAATAACGCTTTCGCCAGTTCCTTGACGACTACTTTCATTGTTGGACGTTGGTCTTGAGTTTCCGTCACACACTGATACGCAATTTCAATAAATGAGTGTAAAGAATCCTTATTGGTTTCGTCCTTTATTATAATATCTATCATGTTCTCTAGTTCTTCAGTGCCAAAGTTTTGTCTTGCTAGAGGAGCCAGCCCCCCTTTATGACTCTCAAGGTAAATTGGGTCATCGGCTAGCTTCCCACAAAGAATTTCAAATAAAACTACGCCAAAACTATAAACATCTGATTTTCTTGTTAACATACCGGTCTTCTCATGCTCTGGGTCCCTGTAGTATTTTGCGCCAACAACTTTATTTTGATAAATTGCTTCGTCTTCTTGGTTAGAAGGCCTAAATACTGCAGTTTGATAGTCATCAATCTTTGCTCCCCAGTTCTCATCCAACTCAAATTTCCAACTACATATATTAGTGTGTATTATCACCTTTTTGTATTCCATCTCATAGTGAAGGTAGTTCAGTGCATGTGCAACGTCAATGCAGATATTCAAACGTTTTTCCCATGTCAAAATACTAATCTCTCTTCTTCCAATCAAATAATCTCTAAGGTATCCATTAGAAGGATTCTCAAAGACAATGACCATTTCAGAACTTTCAACACAAAATCCTATTGGTGTGACTATGTTGCAATGGTTAATGCTCGTAAGGATTTCAATTTCTGTAAAAAAAAATTCTGCTTGCTTCTCATATGTAGGAAGGAAGCGTTTTATAAGTACATTGTTGTCAATGCTCGTAAGGATCTCCCTTTCTTCAGAGGAAGGTTTCACTTTACCAAAGTGGCAACGTTCTACTATGTACCAAACAATCCCAACGTCAAATGAAGATTTATACGCCTCAGAAAAATTATCAGAGGCTAATAATATGTCATCAAGTGGAATATTCAAATGTTGCAGATCTTTCTTTTCCTAGAAACATGTGACAAGGGGTTACGAATTGGCATAAAACAACCAGTTTTGATAAATTTTGTCTTTTTCTTTTATGAAAATAATGTTGTACAATTTCGTGATTGGGCCTGAGCCACTATGGCCAAAGCAACTATTTGGGCTGAATTGTGGTTCACGTTTAAGGAACCCAACTCAAAATTAATTAAAATACAACAAGTAGGTTGTATTTAGGGGTGTTCAATACCGGATACCCGGAATTTCGGATATCCGAATTTCGGGTATCCGAAAATTTCGGATATCAGTTTTCGCTGTCCAAGTTCAAGTCCGAAATTTCGGATATTCGAAATTTCAGACTGGACTCGGATAGTTATAACGGATATCCGAAAATCCTATTTTGTTTAGAAAACCACAATTTAACAAAAAAAAAACGACAAAACAAATACACATAGTCCAAGTCTTCAAATACAAATAAACATAAGTTCGACCTAAAAAACGACAAAACAAATAAACATAGTCCAAGTCTTCAATAATTCTTTATTTCTTTAATATAAAATTGTTTTAATTTATTTAAATTTTCGGATACCGGGTATCCGAAACTTCTGAAAATTTTGTAAATTATTGTCCAAGTCCAAGTCCGAATTTTCGGATATCCGAGTTTCGGATATCCGAAATTCCGGATATCCGAAATTTTCGGATAATTCGGATACGGAATTTCGGATAATTCGGATACGGATTCGGACTCGGATATTTTTGAACACCCCTAGTTGTATTAACAGCAGCGTAAATCGAATTTTATGAATGATGCAAGTCGGTTTCCATTCCAAGATTCCTAACTGAGGACTAGTTTGGATATCTATAATTTATTTTATTTAATTTCTAAACTCTTCGTATAATATAGTTATCTACAAGAGAGTTAGGTAGTCTCTCTCTCTCTCTCTCTCTCTTATATATATATATATATATAGGGTTAGGTTCAAATGAGAACCAATTGATTTTGAGAACTTTTGAGAACCATTCTGGGCCACTAATTTTCAGGTGGGGACCACTCAAATTCATAGGGGGGATTTCCTTATATATAATTAGTGGCTCAGAATGGTTCTCAAAAGTTCTCAAAAGTTCTCAAAACCATTTGGTTCTCAAATGATCATCTCCCTATATATATATATTGTAAGAACTTAAGAACCAACTTAAATGAGGGATAATTAAGTAATTTTGTCATTTCTCTTTAATTCCCCACTACATTCTATTGTACAAACTTGTAAGAACTAAGGAAAAATTATTTTAAATAAAGTTTTTTGGGTAATTTGATATTTTTTTTTTAATTTAATTTCATATATATCCACTCATATCCACCTGATGACTTAAAAAAAGTTTTTTTTTTTTGCTTGTCCGATTATGTTGCATATATGCAACATATGAAACATAAAATGTTGCATATATGCAACATACAATGTTGCATATATGCAACATGGTATGTTTCATATGTTGTATATATGCAACATACCATGTTGCATAAATGCAACATTATATGTTTCATATGTGCAACACGGTATGTTTCATATGTTGTATATGTAACATATCATGTTGCATATATGCAACATTATATGTTTCATATGTTGCATATGTGCAACATTATATGTTTTCATATGATGCATATATGCAACATAGTCGGACTTACAAAAAAACGATTTTTGTTTAGTTTTTTTGTTTTTTTAGGTCGTTAAGTTGTCATTATGTGTATAGACACGAAGGAAAAAAAGAAGAAACATAAAAATTATCTAAATAACTTTCATTCAATTGAAATTTAATGGTTCTTACATTAGTTCTTAAGTTCTTACAATAATATTGGTTTGTACTAGAACTTTACCCATATATATATATATATATATATATATATATATATATATATATATATATATATATATATATATAGGGTTAGGTTCAAATGAGAACTTTTTCTTTTGAGAACTTTTGAGAACCAATTTGGGCCACTAATTTTCAAGGGGGGAGCATTCAAATTCATGGGGGGGTTTTCCATATATATAAACTAGTGGCTAAGATTAGTTCTTTTTAGTTCTCAAACCCAATTAGTTCTCAAATGATCCTCTCCCTATATATATATATATATATATATATATATATATATATATATATATATATATAGGGAGAAGATCATTTGAGAACTAATTGGGTTTGAGAACTTTTGAGAACCAATCTAAACCACTAGTTTATATATATGGAAAACTCCTTCATGAATTACAGTGGTCCCACCTGAAATTAGTGGTTGAGATTTAGTTCTTAAAAGTTTTCAAAATAAAAAGTTCTCATTTTAGAAATTAAGAGAGTTAAGTGTTAAAGTTGTTTAAGTTGTTTTTTCTTTTATATTCAATAAAAGTGTGTGGAGAGTTATTCCATAAATCCTGGTTCATTGTTCTTGTGTTTATTTGGTATTAGCCGTTTTCAATTGGTATCAGAGCTTCAAGATCCAACATGTGATAGGAAGTGAGGGAGATCGACGGTGAGATCAAGTTCAAGAAGGCGGCTCGATATAAATCTGGATTCAAGAACCAGTATCAAGAAACTCACAAGGATTACTTGCAACAAAAGTAATCAAACAAGAACCATGTCCACTACACCACCGAAAGTTAAGCGGCTAAGGTGGGTGGCCCTATCTCTTTAGAGTGTCCAATCTTAACCTATGTAAACTACACAGTGTGGTCCATGAGCATGAAGATGATCTTCAATGTGCATGGAGTGTGGGAAGCAATCGACCTGGGTACCACGACGGATGCTAAGAAGAACATGGCTATTGCACTCTTATTCGAATCCTTACCCGAAGAACAAATATTGCAATCAGACAATCTAAAAACCGCTAAAGAGATGTGGGATGCGGTGAAGTCTATGCACGTTGGAGCCGAAAAGGGTGATCGAAGCTAGGTTACAAACTCAAAGATGAAGGAGAATAGCATGGTAAGTGAATTCGCATCTAAGGTAGCAACCATAGCTTCAAAGTCGGCAGCTCTTGGATCCATCATCAAAGAACCGAAGTTGGTTAAGAAATTTTTACATGGATTGCCAATAAAATTCATCCACATGATGGTGTCCATAGAGCAAACTCTTGATTTAAAAACCATCCCACTCAATGATGTGGTGGGTCGAATGAAGGCTTACGAGGAAAGGGTTCGCGAAGATGAAGGCCAAAGCTCAAGTTCAACTAAACAAATGTTTTCAAAGGGGGAGTCATCAAAGGCTAGTCAATACGAGAACAAGAGCAAGTTCATGGGACAAGGCACGAGTCACGAGTACAAAGGAAGGGGCATGGAGAACGAAAAGGGTCAAAATCGGGGATACGGGTCTAAAAGTTACGAAGGGAGTCAAGGTAACTAAAGGCAATGGGTGAAGAAGGATAGATTGGAAGTCCAATATTATAGATGTGACAAGTTTGGTCACTTTGCATCGGTATGTTTGGAGCAAAAATCCAAGAACAAAGAAGTGAATATAACCGAAGCCAAAGGTCATGATCCATCTCTATACATGATAAGGAGGGTTGAAGAAAACATCTTGCTAACCGAGTGGAGGGTAATACCAGAGATCTACAGGGAAGATTCTGAAGAAAAAGATATATGGTATTTAGACAATGGGGTGAGCAACCACATGACGGGGAATCGAGTTTCTTTTCAAAATTCGATGAATGTGTCACCGGAAAGGTAAATTTTTGCGATAATTCATGTGTTGAATTCAAGGTAAATGTTCCATAACTCTATTCGGCAAGAATGGTGAGCAACTACATCTTAAAGACACATATTTTATTCCTAGTCTTAAAAAGTAATATAATAAGTCTTGGACAAGTCACTAAGATCGGGTATAAATAATTATGAAAGATGATTTGCTACTTCTTTTTTACTCCTCACGGTAACTCATAATGAGAGTTTTTAGATCTCCTAATCGGCTCTACAAATCAAGTTTGAAGAAAGGTGCTCAAGTATGCATGTTGGCAAGCATAGAAGATTCAAACTCCCTTGGGCATTCAAGGCTCGAGCCACTTCAATTATGACGCTCTTCGAAATTATCTAACGGAATGATATGTGTCATACTTTTAATTAAAGTTAGTACTAATATTTGCAATTCATCTCTTGTCGGAAAACAAGTGAGGAAGAAACTTTCGAAGCAAGATATGTTTTGGGAAACCCGGAACTTGTAATTAGTACATGGTGATCTATGTGGTCCAATAACGATTAGCGCACCATCCAAAAACCGATATATGTTTTTACTCATAGACGATTTCTCGAGGTATATGTGGTGCTATTATATTATAATAATAAAAAAATATTTGTAAAGTGGTGGTTGTGTCTTATTGACACTGTTCACCTTCTTTTTTTTTCTTTTTTCTTTTTTCTTTTTTAAACATGTACCAACCAACAATATTATCTCTGCCTTTTTAAAACAGCTGAGGACTTTTAACTGATTTGGTTTGACGATGGATGATTACAATACACCTGTTTTCTTTTTGTTTTCTTTACACATGTCTTTAAACTTTCAAGTACTTGACACTTGTCTTTAAACTTTCAGCTATCAACACTTCATTTCCCATATATATGCATGATTATTGTCTCTTTTATCATCAACTGGTTTCTCTCTTTCTCTTTCTCTGTAATACCTCTCTCTCTCTCTCTCTCTCTCTCTCTCTCTCTCTTGTGGTTTTAGGCCGTTTAGTTGTTTTCCATTGATCCATTGATTTGTTGTGTTTTAGGGGTGAGTTCTGCTGATTCGTTAAGGCGTATATTGTCGATAGTGGTGGCTTGATGTCCAATACGGTGGTTGCAATGAGCTTCGGGTCAAGGTGTTGGTAGAGATGGAACCAATGTTGGCTATTGTGTGATCTGTGTGTGTGTAAAGAGAAATGGTCGGCCACCAGTTAGTGAAGGATGGGGTAAACGTCAAAACCCTAATCGAGTGTTTTGACTGTTTATATGCTTGATAATAGGGGAAATCACGAAAATGACTCAATTTCACTTTGAAAATCAAATTTTAATCACCCTAATTTAGTCGTCACCAAAATGTCCATCCTCCATTCCTCCATTGAGAGACATCCACTTTACTAGTTCTGGCAACCATTTGCACCTTCCTTCCAATCATTGAACATTTTCTTGTCCCACATCTGAGCAATAAAAAAATAGACACTTGTATAGGTTTAGGCTCTGATTCCACAATTGAGATTCATCATTTGTTTTCGTCTTCTTCGTGTAGCTCATTCAATGGCAGATTTCATAATTTTCAATGTTGATTATCAAAACCGGTATCTATTGTGTCGTTTTGATCTCATGAATTCATTACTAGTCTTTCCGTTAAAAACCGTTTGTTCCGTTAGACAAACTCCGTTAGTCACATTACCAGTAGTAATTGATTAATTAATGCTTACCTAAACCGGATACGTCCACGACCTTTGGTTGATCACCGAACCCGACCATATGTGTGTTATATGATTAATTGCTTATTACCACTGTGTGAAGTTATACAACATGCTTAATTAATTCATTCTGAAATTATGTGATTTATCGAGGAAACGTGCTTACCTTACTTAGAATGAAATTTACCCTTTTAGAAGCCAGCGAAACTACTGAGCGAAA
>JBCNJP010000766.1:0-16421 GCA_039602395.1 Deinandra increscens subsp. villosa | reverse complement strand
ATTTTCTTATGAAATACATATTTGATATTATTTTTTAGTGGATTATAATTGTATTTTAACTACTTTTGTTGGGGTGTACAAGTTTATTAGCATTTTTATAAAAAATATATATATAAATCCCCTAACCGGTTCAACCAGCCGGTCTAACTGGTCCGACCGGTCGAACCAGTCCCGGAAGGTTTTCCGGTTCAACTAAAAAACCGGTTTTTAAAACATTGATATTTTGACCTCAACCTAAATAAACATTTTTCATCTCTATATTTATTTGAAAAACTAGATGACTCTTTACATTTTGAGATTCACTATTTATTCTTTATGTTTATTTCATATACTTTTTATGAGTACTTGTGAGTGTAAGAAGTAAAAAGTATTAGATAAAGTAAACTTAAATTATAAATTGAATATGCTTAAACGTGGAAAATAAGCTGTGAGAGGTCTTCGAAAATTAACAGATTTTAAGGATAAATGTGAATTTCAAATAAAATTATAAAGAGACGATTGAGAATGATATATGAATGCTTAACTTGTATCACAATTTTACCGACGTTTTATCTTTTTAATTAAGTATTATCTTTGAACAGTAAATAATAGTCAGTAATCTAATCTAGTTTTAAATTACATTAAAAAATTGTCAGGGATTGAACTCATGCTCTCTATTTTATGATACTTACACTTTTATCATATGGACCAATCCCACAATCACCCTCGTTTTATTTTTATTTTATAACAACAAAGTTGGAACATTGACGGCCCACTGGCCCACCAGCTCATCTCTATTCCTCAAGTACAGGACCCGAAGACCACCCTCAGAAGTAAAATCATCATAAGTGCGAAAACCCTATGACTCAACCTAAAACAATAATTATTTTTTTATCACGAATGAGACTTGAATCAGACCTTCCCGGTTTAATTAATAACATTAATAGTCATTATGTATCAAGGTGCAACACTCTTGTAACATATGTAATTGGCTAAGACAGCGAAAAAAGAAAACAAATCAACTATACCTTAAAAGTTGAGCAATGGTACAATTGTGACACCATATTCAATGCGAAATCATAAATACGGTTTACTTGAAACCAAGCACTTGGTACTACATACTTAAGCATGGTGGCTTTATTACATGTTCATCCATCATCATCATGTTCAACCATCATCATCATCATCATCATAGTATTTAATCCGTAAATCATAATTCAATTCATTAACTATGATCGTAAATATCATTATGGTGATTATTAAAATTGATAATAAAGAAAACCATCCGAATTCTATATTGTTACTTAATTATTCATAATGGTGTATGTTAAATGACAAACTTTTGAGTTCTTGCAACTCATGGAAATAAATTGATCTTATTTAATTTTTTGCTTCTACAAGGTTCTAATGAGGTATATAAATCCATCTTGAATTTGGTTGTCAACCACCCATTCCTCCGCCACCTCACCCCTCTGGACATCCTACGTCGTGTAAGCTCATTTTTATTACGTGTTCATGTTCATGCAATTTATTTATATGTTAATTTAACTATGGTTGTATCCGGTGGGAAGAAAATGCACCACCGGAGGGTAAACGCCTTTTTGTTGCATCCGGTGGGAAGAAAATGTACCACCGGAGGCTCTGTCCCTATGCTTGCATCCGGTGGGAAAAAAATGTACCACCGGAGGCTCGCAAAATACCAAGTTCATTTACATATCATTCGAATATTACATTTCTTTATTGCATGTTTAACTCATGATTGTCTTCTTTTTGTTTCTTCTTACCAGTTTCTTTCGTTGCTTCTAGCTGGTAATAAAGAAACTAAAATTTAAAGGCAAAAAAAAAAAACAAAAGATGGGATTCCCTTCCCCGTGCAGCAGTGTTTGAACAATGGAAGGTAAGTCTTTCAAATGGTTGCTGCTGCTGATATCACATGAGTAGGGGTGGCAAAATTGGCGGGTCGGGTGGTTGGGTAATGGGTTATAATCCGACATTTCTTGGTATAGTTAAACAAAAAGCAAGAACTGCATAAGAAATTATACCAACTTCAGAATATATAATCAACAATAGTCAAGTATTAAACTGCCATATTAACTAAACAAAGAACACAGAAAAGTAGTCGCAATCAACAGCCAAAGAAGTCATACATACAAGACACGATTCGAATTAATGGCAGAGTATTATCGACTTAAATCAAAGCAGAAATCATTAATTCGACTTAAATCATTACCTCAGCTATGAATGACGGAGAAGAACGATGAATCAAAGCTTCTAACAACGGTGATAGATGAACGACTAGCAACGAGCGAAGATCAATTAGCAACGAGCGACGGTCCGTGATGCGATGGATTTTGGAGATGCGATGGATTTTGGAACGAGCGATGATCAATTAGCAAAGATCAAAATGAAATAGATCTAGAGACTAAAACTTCAATAAACGATCTCAGAGAGGAAAATTGACTTACTTCTTGTGCCTCTGAACAAAAGTAGAGTTCTTGGCGTCCTCCTCTGCAATCAATTCGAACAGTTTAAGAGATGGAACATATGAATTATAAACCGAAATTTATGTCAAATCTAAACTATTCGAGATATCTAAAAGCAATTACCGGTTAGACCGAGAGAAAGTTTGGTGATTATGGTGCCGGTGACGGCGAAACCAACGAGGAACGGCAAGTTCCTGTTAAACTCTCGCCGGAAAAATACTGGCCATGGATCAAATTCCTCATTTCTTCTTCGCCTGAGTCGTTTTCGTTTGTGTGCCCTAACGCAGTCATTTGATTGAATTCGCAAAACGTCCTTTTCCACACGTTTTTTCTTAAATGTATACGGGTTGCGTCCGGTTGGGTCGGGTCGGGTTACAAATTTGCAAAAAGCATCCATGTATGTACTAACAAAATGAGTACCCCAAGTTTGATATTATTGGCATTTGACACATAGGTTGATTGGCTTCATTTGCTAATAGTCAAATATATAAATATACATTTATCTAAGATCATTTTCAATTATGATAATACAAGAAAGCCTTATAATCAAATTGTATTTTATGATTTAGAGGAAAAGGATAAATTATATTGTAGAAAGGTTTGTTGTTTTTTTAACTTTTAATTCGTGATTTTAGCTATGCAAGTTATAAAAATAGTTGAGGATGGGTTTGAAGGATTTTCGACTAAGTTTACCCCTTTCACTTAACCCTTAGATTATTATTAGCCCCTTAACTTTTTAACTTACGGTAGAAACCTTTTAAACATATTAATACGTTTTACCACCATTTTTATTTCAAACCTTTATATCAAAAATTTCTACTTTGTATTTATTTAAAAGCTATTTTCTTTAAAACGACTTATTAAGAAATGAATTAAAAATATATATATATATATATATATATATATATATATATATATATATATACATTGGCGGTATTCCATCTCATTTTTGGCGATTTTGGCCAGATGAGTTAATTTTTAGGAATTAGATTTAGTGGCATGTACTAAAAGCCATAAAAGGTGGTGGTATGTAGTGTGGCACATTTAAAATTCCACTAAAACCTAACTTCAGTGGCACAAAAGTTAAATGCCACAAAAACCCTGTATTAGTGGCACAAAAGCTAAATGCCACTAAAATTATGTGCCACTAAATGCCATTTTTTTTTGTAGTGTTTCTCCTTTTACAACAACTTGATTTTACATGGAACTAAATAAATTTAACATCTAATGAGTAAACAAATCTCACCAAAATTAACACCTAATGACTAAATAAGTAATACCTAAGGACTAAACAGTTACTAAACACGAGTCTTATTAGCTAGAAATCATCTAATTAACACAGGTCTCACACAAATTACTAAGCACAAGTTACTAAACAGGTCTCACCAAAATGTCAACTAATTAGTTGTTAAAAATTCAATTTCACAACACAAAGACACAAATTAATACTAATAAATATTAACTAAACAGTTTCTCACATCTAGAAATTGAGTAATTAACAAAATTCATAATCCATTAAAGTCTAAGGTAAACAGTTTCAAAATAGGTGAAAAAAATTGAGCAATTGTCACATACCTTTGAGAAAGCGACAAATCGACTGAAATATACATAAATGGTTGGAACAGAAGACACAAATCAACAGTAGAGGATTGAGTCTTAAGAACCGATTGAACATAAATCTACAGAGTGAGTGAGAGTCTGAGACTGAGAGGAGAAACATAGAAATAGACTATAGAGCACTGAGCAGTAGTCGTCGAACAGTGAGAACCAGTGGCTTAGGCGGTCGCCCCTCGCCGGACATCGGGAATAGCCGAATCATCAATCAGGGGGAGTGACGGGGTGAGCGGCTAAGACCCGAGAGAATGAGTATTAGGGTCGGGATTTGGGGTGTTAGATTGTTTGAATGCGTATGTGCGAGGCTTTAGGGCTTAATAAATGTCGCTTAAAACAAAAGGCATTAAAAAAAAGTTAAAGAATAAACAATAAAAAACACTGCTAACTCAAATTAAGGATTGAAAATAATAAAAAATGAATTCAAAGATACCTTATAATTAATTTTTTGAAAATAATGTTTGTTTTTACGGAAACAAAAAGGTTTGTTTTTAAGGAAATAATTAATTGAAAATAAGGTTTGTAAATATTAAAAAGTGAATTCAAGGAATCTTTGACAACTTATAAGGTTTGTAAATATTAAAAGTGGATTTGGATGACATTGTTATCAGAAAAATTTCATGGTACGTGTATGTTGATTGTTTTACATTACATTACAGTTATTAATATTAAACAAAATACAGTTTCAATTGAGCTGTATTAATGATTTCAACGATTATTTAAACGATTATTGTTATGAAATAAATTTGGTGCTACGTGTATGTTAAGTGTTTGTCGTTATTAATATTAAACAAAATAGAGTTTCGCTAGAAGCTGGGTTAATTTTAATCATGGTGGATCTTAATTTGTTAAAAATTAACGGTTTCATGTCGGATTATTACTTTTGTACACCCAATATAACAAAATGACCCACCCACAACTCAAAACTATAAACATAAGTTGTGGTTAGAGGCGCTCCATTAAGGTCGGCTTTAATTTCGATTAAAGGCTATTTTGTTAATGGCCTTCTCTTTATTTGAGACGGAAAAAAAGGTTCATAAAGAATACATTTTACATAATCATTTAACACGGTTTATGAGTTTTGGGTGACACTTAAAGTTTGAGTGTAATTATGAAAGTAAACATAACGACATGTTAACAAAGTGATTTATGTATGTAAAAGTAATGTGACACATATACCTCGCTTTCACCCATTTCTTAAATTTCGTGCATGCTTGAAAATGTCTGTTTTTTAATTGTACAAATGTGGTTTTATGTAGGTTCTACCACATCCTATATTATGTGGTATAGATTTCTGTGAATGCAAGTTAAGGGTACTTGATGCTTACTTTAGGTTATAGGGCTTCCTTATATATGTGTTCAAGATTAATATAGTAAAGGGTATGTTCGTCAATTTAAGTCAACTTAAATAGGTAAAACAATAACATGAATTGACATCAGTAGGAATCCTTAGTAATCTTAGTTAAAACATAAAGAAAAAAACATACATCAAAGGTAACAAAGTTTATAAACATGACCATAAAGTAAATGAGTTAGGCATGTTAAAGCATGTCTCACTCCACAATTAGTACTACATGAAAGCTTCATATGCTTTAATTCTCATTCATTTATTTAGTTATTGATGTTGCTCTTAACAGTTTAGCTTTTATTTTATGCGTTACATATAGTTGCTTTAATGAAGTAATAGGAGTCGATTGATTGTGTAATCCATATATACTGGGTTTCGTTTCTCTGTAATACCAACTGAGTGGAATGACATACCTGTTTGAAATCAAGGACCACAGACAGACAAAAACTGTGCAAAGATGTCGAAGGCTGTGGTGGATGGGGTTCGAGAAACATGTATGAATGATGGGTTATGTTTTGATCAACTCCATATAGGCTCCTCCATGTCTGTTATGTCATGGTTTGTCGTGCATGGGATTGCAACAATGTGAATGGCCGATATATTCAACATCAATTACATCTTCTCTGATAAGAATGTAAGTAGATTTGTTTCTCTTTTGGGTGTTTATGTTTAATATTTTTAGTATTGTCTTACCTATAGATCGTGTTGACAAAAATGTTGTGTTTTATAGGGGGATTCTATCCATGCTACTGCTCGGAGCAACATTGCTCATTATTTTGTTGATAAGCTCAAGGAAAGTGGTGTGTATTTGTTGAAGAACTTTACCGTACTGATAAATCAGCCTGAGTTCAGGATTCTAAAGGAGAGCCCTCATATGGTTGTGCTTCAGGGGTATGTAGTGGTTAAAAAGGTTTCTGGGGATCATGGAGGGTTTGAGCGCTATCCTTTTCAGATAGTTCAGTTTCACGATTTAGAAATTACCACAACAAGTACTTTGTTGGTATGGTTAAAAAGAAACTACAATTAGATAATTTTAGAATTTTAATCTGAAATCAATTTGAATTATATAAAACATAAAACATATATGTAAAGATCTATTAAACTGGTAACTTTTACATTTACCCATGATAATTCTCACATATTATATGTCATGAAACAAATAAGACACCAGTAACCCGGATATCTGTGTAATATACACCTCCCAATGTCCAAGCAGTTGCTGATCACATTTAGACATGGAAAAATTCAAAACACATGCCGACTCATCTTGCACAGTTCTACCCGTTCAAACCCAGCTTCCGTTAATCATGGAAGGAAAAAAATAGGTCGTATTATGCAAACTAATTAGTTCGGAACAATGTCATCATTTGCTTATCCGGGGAAAAATATATTAACAAACTCAACTTTCTGCCCCTGTTAAACAAATTGCATATTCTAGCACAATGAAGAACTATTTAGAATTAGCATTGTATAACAACCACCACGGTCTTTTGGTGCCATTTGAGTCTACTACGTAATTCTTATATAACTCATTTAGAATACCCTTTATATCTCAGTTTGCTAACTCATTGCAAAAAGGTAGCCTAATGTTTGTCCATGGCCATGTATCCAAACAGGTTTACATGGTACCGATGGGTTATATTTAACAGGCATCAAACAATATTAATACTAACAATAAGAACACTCATAATAATAATCCATACTAATTTCCCTAATTTGTTGATTAATCTCAACCAGAGTAATACTAATAAAAACTAATCAATAAATATCAATCACTTACACAAAAAAACATTAGTGACTTATGACTACTAATCATAAAAAATTAAACATTAGAACACTGTTACTGTTAATTTGTTTTCTAAGTTCTTATTTTATCATCTTATCTACAAATATAATACACAATATCATAATATAATTTGAACATCAATTGTTTTTCTAAAGTATCATACGGAGACTTGCTATTATAGTGGCCATATGTCTGCTACAGATTGTGTTAACTTATTAAATAACGGGTTGGATTGTTTTTTAACGAGTGTTCTAAAACCGAGTCTCTAATTGGCCCGCTCAAGATCTTCAAAAATGCCAGGCCCAGGCCCTATAAATTTTAGCACTGTTCTTAAGCCCATATACACATTGGGTTTTAATCCGATTGGTCTAATTAACACAGGTCTCACACAAATTACTAAGCACAAGTTACTAAACAGGTCTCACCAAAATGTCAACTAATTAGTTGTTAAAAATTCAATTTCACAACACAAAGACACAAATTAATACTAATAAATATTAACTAAACAGTTTCTCACATCTAGAAATTGAGTAATTAACAAAATTCATAATCCATTAAAGTCTAAGGTAAACAGTTTCAAAATAGGTGAAAAAAATTGAGCAATTGTCACATACCTTTGAGAAAGCGACAAATCGACTGAAATATACATAAATGGTTGGAACAGAAGACACAAATCAACAGTAGAGGATTGAGTCTTAAGAACCGATTGAACATAAATCTACAGAGTGAGTGAGAGTCTGAGACTGAGAGGAGAAACATAGAAATAGACTATAGAGCACTGAGCAGTAGTCGTCGAACAGTGAGAACCAGTGGCTTAGGCGGTCGCCCCTCGCCGGACATCGGGAATAGCCGAATCATCAATCAGGGGGAGTGACGGGGTGAGCGGCTAAGACCCGAGAGAATGAGTATTAGGGTCGGGATTTGGGGTGTTAGATTGTTTGAATGCGTATGTGCGAGGCTTTAGGGCTTAATAAATGTCGCTTAAAACAAAAGGCATTAAAAAAAAGTTAAAGAATAAACAATAAAAAACACTGCTAACTCAAATTAAGGATTGAAAATAATAAAAAATGAATTCAAAGATACCTTATAATTAATTTTTTGAAAATAATGTTTGTTTTTACGGAAACAAAAAGGTTTGTTTTTAAGGAAATAATTAATTGAAAATAAGGTTTGTAAATATTAAAAAGTGAATTCAAGGAATCTTTGACAACTTATAAGGTTTGTAAATATTAAAAGTGGATTTGGATGACATTGTTATCAGAAAAATTTCATGGTACGTGTATGTTGATTGTTTTACATTACATTACAGTTATTAATATTAAACAAAATACAGTTTCAATTGAGCTGTATTAATGATTTCAACGATTATTTAAACGATTATTGTTATGAAATAAATTTGGTGCTACGTGTATGTTAAGTGTTTGTCGTTATTAATATTAAACAAAATAGAGTTTCGCTAGAAGCTGGGTTAATTTTAATCATGGTGGATCTTAATTTGTTAAAAATTAACGGTTTCATGTCGGATTATTACTTTTGTACACCCAATATAACAAAATGACCCACCCACAACTCAAAACTATAAACATAAGTTGTGGTTAGAGGCGCTCCATTAAGGTCGGCTTTAATTTCGATTAAAGGCTATTTTGTTAATGGCCTTCTCTTTATTTGAGACGGAAAAAAAGGTTCATAAAGAATACATTTTACATAATCATTTAACACGGTTTATGAGTTTTGGGTGACACTTAAAGTTTGAGTGTAATTATGAAAGTAAACATAACGACATGTTAACAAAGTGATTTATGTATGTAAAAGTAATGTGACACATATACCTCGCTTTCACCCATTTCTTAAATTTCGTGCATGCTTGAAAATGTCTGTTTTTTAATTGTACAAATGTGGTTTTATGTAGGTTCTACCACATCCTATATTATGTGGTATAGATTTCTGTGAATGCAAGTTAAGGGTACTTGATGCTTACTTTAGGTTATAGGGCTTCCTTATATATGTGTTCAAGATTAATATAGTAAAGGGTATGTTCGTCAATTTAAGTCAACTTAAATAGGTAAAACAATAACATGAATTGACATCAGTAGGAATCCTTAGTAATCTTAGTTAAAACATAAAGAAAAAAACATACATCAAAGGTAACAAAGTTTATAAACATGACCATAAAGTAAATGAGTTAGGCATGTTAAAGCATGTCTCACTCCACAATTAGTACTACATGAAAGCTTCATATGCTTTAATTCTCATTCATTTATTTAGTTATTGATGTTGCTCTTAACAGTTTAGCTTTTATTTTATGCGTTACATATAGTTGCTTTAATGAAGTAATAGGAGTCGATTGATTGTGTAATCCATATATACTGGGTTTCGTTTCTCTGTAATACCAACTGAGTGGAATGACATACCTGTTTGAAATCAAGGACCACAGACAGACAAAAACTGTGCAAAGATGTCGAAGGCTGTGGTGGATGGGGTTCGAGAAACATGTATGAATGATGGGTTATGTTTTGATCAACTCCATATAGGCTCCTCCATGTCTGTTATGTCATGGTTTGTCGTGCATGGGATTGCAACAATGTGAATGGCCGATATATTCAACATCAATTACATCTTCTCTGATAAGAATGTAAGTAGATTTGTTTCTCTTTTGGGTGTTTATGTTTAATATTTTTAGTATTGTCTTACCTATAGATCGTGTTGACAAAAATGTTGTGTTTTATAGGGGGATTCTATCCATGCTACTGCTCGGAGCAACATTGCTCATTATTTTGTTGATAAGCTCAAGGAAAGTGGTGTGTATTTGTTGAAGAACTTTACCGTACTGATAAATCAGCCTGAGTTCAGGATTCTAAAGGAGAGCCCTCATATGGTTGTGCTTCAGGGGTATGTAGTGGTTAAAAAGGTTTCTGGGGATCATGGAGGGTTTGAGCGCTATCCTTTTCAGATAGTTCAGTTTCACGATTTAGAAATTACCACAACAAGTACTTTGTTGGTATGGTTAAAAAGAAACTACAATTAGATAATTTTAGAATTTTAATCTGAAATCAATTTGAATTATATAAAACATAAAACATATATGTAAAGATCTATTAAACTGGTAACTTTTACATTTACCCATGATAATTCTCACATATTATATGTCATGAAACAAATAAGACACCAGTAACCCGGATATCTGTGTAATATACACCTCCCAATGTCCAAGCAGTTGCTGATCACATTTAGACATGGAAAAATTCAAAACACATGCCGACTCATCTTGCACAGTTCTACCCGTTCAAACCCAGCTTCCGTTAATCATGGAAGGAAAAAAATAGGTCGTATTATGCAAACTAATTAGTTCGGAACAATGTCATCATTTGCTTATCCGGGGAAAAATATATTAACAAACTCAACTTTCTGCCCCTGTTAAACAAATTGCATATTCTAGCACAATGAAGAACTATTTAGAATTAGCATTGTATAACAACCACCACGGTCTTTTGGTGCCATTTGAGTCTACTACGTAATTCTTATATAACTCATTTAGAATACCCTTTATATCTCAGTTTGCTAACTCATTGCAAAAAGGTAGCCTAATGTTTGTCCATGGCCATGTATCCAAACAGGTTTACATGGTACCGATGGGTTATATTTAACAGGCATCAAACAATATTAATACTAACAATAAGAACACTCATAATAATAATCCATACTAATTTCCCTAATTTGTTGATTAATCTCAACCAGAGTAATACTAATAAAAACTAATCAATAAATATCAATCACTTACACAAAAAAACATTAGTGACTTATGACTACTAATCATAAAAAATTAAACATTAGAACACTGTTACTGTTAATTTGTTTTCTAAGTTCTTATTTTATCATCTTATCTACAAATATAATACACAATATCATAATATAATTTGAACATCAATTGTTTTTCTAAAGTATCATACGGAGACTTGCTATTATAGTGGCCATATGTCTGCTACAGATTGTGTTAACTTATTAAATAACGGGTTGGATTGTTTTTTAACGAGTGTTCTAAAACCGAGTCTCTAATTGGCCCGCTCAAGATCTTCAAAAATGCCAGGCCCAGGCCCTATAAATTTTAGCACTGTTCTTAAGCCCATATACACATTGGGTTTTAATCCGATTGGTCTAATTAACACAGGTCTCACACAAATTACTAAGCACAAGTTACTAAACAGGTCTCACCAAAATGTCAACTAATTAGTTGTTAAAAATTCAATTTCACAACACAAAGACACAAATTAATACTAATAAATATTAACTAAACAGTTTCTCACATCTAGAAATTGAGTAATTAACAAAATTCATAATCCATTAAAGTCTAAGGTAAACAGTTTCAAAATAGGTGAAAAAAATTGAGCAACTGTCACATACCTTTGAGAAAGCGACAAATCGACTGAAATATACATAAATGGTTGGAACAGAAGACACAAATCAACAGTAATATACACCTCCCAATGTCCAAGCAGTTGCTGATCACATTTAGACATGGAAAAATTCAAAACACATGCCGACTCATCTTGCACAGTTCTACCCGTTCAAACCCAGCTTCCGTTAATCATGGAAGGAAAAAAAATAGGTCGTATTATGCAAACTAATTAGTTCGGAACAATGTCATCATTTGCTTATCCGGGGAAAAATATATTAACAAACTCAACTTTCTGCCCCTGTTAAACAAATTGCATATTCTAGCACAATGAAGAACTATTTAGAATTAGCATTGTATAACAACCACCACGGTCTTTTGGTGCCATTTGAGTCTACTACGTAATTCTTATATAACTCATTTAGAATACCCTTTATATCTCAGTTTGCTAACTCATTGCAAAAAGGTAGCCTAATGTTTGTCCATGGCCATGTATCCAAACAGGTTTACATGGTACCGATGGGTTATATTTAACAGGCATCAAACAATATTAATACTAACAATAAGAACACTCATAATAATAATCCATACTAATTTCCCTAATTTGTTGATTAATCTCAACCAGAGTAATACTAATAAAAACTAATCAATAAATATCAATCACTTACACAAAAAAACATTAGTGACTTATGACTACTAATCATAAAAAATTAAACATTAGAACACTGTTACTGTTAATTTGTTTTCTAAGTTCTTATTTTATCATCTTATCTACAAATATAATACACAATATCATAATATAATTTGAACATCAATTGTTTTTCTAAAGTATCATACGGAGACTTGCTATTATAGTGGCCATATGTCTGCTACAGATTGTGTTAACTTATTAAATAACGGGTTGGATTGTTTTTTAACGAGTGTTCTAAAACCGAGTCTCTAATTGGCCCGCTCAAGATCTTCAAAAATGCCAGGCCCAGGCCCTATAAATTTTAGCACTGTTCTTAAGCCCATATACACATTGGGTTTTAATCCGATTGGTCCTAAAAACGGTGGGGGAAAACTAACGGTTGGAGGGAAACTCAAACGAAAACGGCCTTGAAAAACCGCCCTTTAAGTCTCCATCTATAACTCCCCTCTACACAGCCATCAGGCATCCACAACATTCCTCTCACCGGAAAAACGTCAGGAATACATTATTTCTTCATCGTCTTTCTGCACTTACTGGTTACGAACAAAATAACAATCTGGGTTTCATCCTTGCATGCACATTTTTCTACAGACAGGCGCTCCAGCGGGAAGCAAAACGAACCATTCCAAGAGAAGAAGGTACGAAATTAAAAAAATTGTGCTCGCAGTGATAATATTCTCTTTAGTCCTAGAAATTTCTATACGGCACTACAGACACTTGGTTTGGGAGAGTACTAATATTTTCTTCATCTGTTAACGTAATTTAACTTGATATTTTGTTTGTGTTTATATCTCCAGTTTGATTCTATGCCTATACTAAGTATGTTTTCATATGTCGACTGATAATTACAAATGATTTTTTGCATAACATTATGTATGTATTATCACGAAGTTCTATTCACATAAATCCGTTTGGTATTAGAAACAGTCTGTCCATTTTTAAGTTTTTATAAATGAAAGATATTACTATGTCCTAGACTCACAAATCACTGATTTAGAAAGAAAAAAATACGAATATGTTTTGTAAAATATATTGTCACTTGCTTAATCTGCTAAGGTAAATTTTATTCATATGATTATGTATTATCACGAAGTTCTATTCACATAAATCCGTTCGGTATTAGAAATAGTCTGTCCATTTTTAAGTTTTTATAAATGAAAGATATTACTATGTCTTAGACTCACAAATCACTGATTTAGAAAGAAAAAAATACAAATATGTTTTGTAAAATATATTGTCGCTTGCTTAATCTGTTAAGGTAAATTTTATTCATATGATCTTTGTGTTTACATCTCCAATTTGTTTCCATGACTTTAGTATGTTTCAGATATTAGTTGATATTAACAAATGATTTTTATCATGACATTGTTTTTGTATTACGGTTTTTTACATTTGTTTCTGTTATGTGGCTAGATAGATAGGTCGCCTTATAATCACATTGTATTTTATAATTTAGAGGAAAAGGATAAATTATATTGTAGAAAGGTTTGTTGTTTTTTTAGCTTTTAATTCGTGATTTTAGCTCTGCAAGTTATAAAAATAGTTGAGGATGGGTTTGACGGATTTTCGACTAAAAAACACCATTAACGGTCACAATCATTTCTTTGCACTGGTACGCTATCTTTGATTTTGCCCTAATCGATTCTTGGCACTTGACAAGTAAATGATCTTCAACTTTCATATACATCATTCTTCATCTGTTGTACTCTTAAATCGGTTTGATTTCTGTATGTCTGAACAGTTAGCCTTTGTTCGTTTGTATTTTTGTGTTTTGAGGATGATTTTCTTTTCCTTAATTCAATTCCAAACCCTCGCTTCATTTAATTACATGTTTGTGTGTTGTTGCATTACAGTTTGATATGGTTACATCTATGTATAGTTGTGTATTCAATTGACACCTGAAGGGCTTTTAGATGATGTAAAAGGCATGTAATTTAGTCTCAACTGAACTAAAGTGCTGAAATTATATGTTTGACATCAAAGCTAACAAAATGACCTATCACATTTATGAACCGTGATAATATTTCAAGCTAATTTGCTCTGTGTTCCTCTTTTTAAACAATATAAACGATTGCCTAGATTTTAGTTTGTATATTAGGAAAGGTCTAAAAAGCCTAAGGGCATTCATTATTTGTGCACATATGCTCCTAGACTTTATTTGATGTATGTAATGACCGAGCTTTGGGGAAGTGTGGTCATTTTGGTATTATACCGAGGCTTTGCTAATTGGGTATAATGCTTATGTTTTGTTACTAAATTGTGTTTAGAAGATAAGAATTTGCTTTATTATAGATGGAGCGGCCACAAATTATTAGACGATTTATGGGAACCCAAGTTTATGGTGATTGTGGCTCAGAAAACTCATCACACCAAGTTTTTTCAAACCAACCCTTATAACAATGTTCAACTAGGTGATAATTTTATCAAAAATATTATGATTTTTAATATATAAATGAAAAATAAATTGATTTTTTTCTTCTTTTTGTTCATGTTACATGGATCGCTGTTGATAGATCTCTATTAATGGATCAGATTTGATTTTTCAAGTGTTATCATCACGTAAATATGGTACCTTCGGAACCGTCTAAAGGCTCGACGACTAGATGTTGATGAAAATCCGTGAGTTTTGCTTCCTTTGGAACATAGTGGTGGTACTCAAAATTGATCTTAGGAAAAAACGCAATTTCAGTTTATAACAATTATCTACATTCACTTTAAGGAATCCTAATAGAAATAAACACACATTGATTACTCATGAATCACAGATTCTACCTACACGGCTACACCTGTATCTATGCTTTCTAATGTTGTTTTATTATTTTATGCATGTTGTTTGTACTTAGGAAATGGAAGACTATGTGCGTAACTTCTTCATCGCCAGCCACAATGAGACAAACGCTGAACTGTCCGCCGTGATAATGGTAGTGGAAAGGTTGATGGCGGAAAATAGGCAAACACTGGACGTTGTTGTTAGCTTTGATCCATCTCCCTTTCGGTATGCTGCTGCCTCCATGCTAAATGATGCGATTCAAACCAAACAGGCACTGCTACGGAAGCTACGGTCCGTGCACATGGATGCCGAGGCAGCAACACGTGATATCGACAACCGGATGGAGTCCAGTTTCACACCAAACATGTAACTGTTATTTGTGGTGTTATTTTGTTTATATGATGTTCGGATAATGATGGTTAAGAACCCCATCAAACTTTAAGACTACTAATATCTAATGACTCTTTCTTACTTTATTATTGTTTGTTGTCTCCAATTATGGTTCATTACACCTAATTTGGTGGCTCTTTTATACACTAACGCATACGTATGATACTTGGTACATGCTTGCATGCACTAACACTTATTCGGTTCTGCTTTAGTCCCACCAGAAACTGTTACATGGCTAATGAGTTAGAGCCTATCACCATTACAAAGATAGCCTACTCTCATTTTCTTTTAATCTATATATTAACAAACAACAACTCACCAACCAACTAACAAAAGGCAAGGTAACTACACGATAGGCCTGTAGAGCTTCTCCCTTAACCATCCACGTGCATAGCACACTGCAGGATGACGAAGACTATCTACGTGAACGGGCAATTCTGACACCTAGAAATGACGATGCAACTGAGATAAACACGTATATGTTTAATAAACTTGATCCACCAGGAAGAACGTACCAGAGTTCCGATGAAATATGCAAAGCTTAAACATATACATTACACAAAAATGAGCATTGTCCTACAGAAATCTTAAACGCCCTCAGGCCTACCTGTTATGCTACTAAACCTAAAACTTAAAACTTCTAATATTTAATGAACATGGGTGACTTAATTATTGATTGTTATGCCCAACTATGGTTCTTGATTCCGTTACTTTATTATTGTGTGTCATCTTTGAATATGATTTATTACAATTACCTTGCATGTGAGTTTATACAACAACGCACACCTATGCTAATCGATATGTGTTTGCATTAAATAACACTACTTGGATGCTGACTTACTCACACCAAAAACTGTAACGTGACTACTTGGATGATGATTTGATCCTTCCCCATTCCGCTATTTTGCTTCCTCCATCCTGCTTGATGAAATTGAAGCAAAGAAAAGAAGGCTCTAGGGCCTGCAAGCACTGC
>JBCNJP010000762.1:0-28566 GCA_039602395.1 Deinandra increscens subsp. villosa | reverse complement strand
TAGCAGCAAACGCGGAATAATCCGACATTTTGGAAAAATTTAAGATTCAATATTATCGTTCATCGAACTTGGTCCGAACTTAAGATGAGCTCCGAACTTGCTCCGAACTTAAAATAAGCTCCGAACTTACTCCGAACCTCCACCGATCTTGTAAATAAACTCTGAACTCCCTACTAACTTATCACCGAACACAGAATGTGACACCCGAGAATTTCAAGGTTAACTTCCGTTAGACAAACCCGTTAGTTACGTTATAAGTGTTAACTTAAGTAACTAATGCTTAACTAGGCCGAATACGTCCACGACCTTTGGTTGATCACCGAAACCGCCCATATGTGTTATGTGCTCATCATTGATTGTCCTTATGTGCAATATGATTTAAATACATGACCTACTATTGTGAATAGCATGATTAATGGTAAATACTTGATTATGTGAAAATTGACCCGTTTTGATAGCCAGCGAAACTAACGGGCGAAACTATAGTGTCGCCCGGTAGCTAGCTAAACTACCCGTTAACTCGTGACCGGAGCTAGTTTCGCCTGGCCAGCGAAACTGCCAGCGAAACTAGCCTCTGATATAAATAAACTTAATAAACCCTAGTAGCCTCATTTGCTCAAACCACACAACAACACACACACACTCTTTTCTCCTGGAGATTCTGGTCAGTCGAGGTTCACACCAAGTTGTCGAGATCTCAGCCTCAAACCATCATCTACCAAGCTAGGAGATCGAACCGTGAGTCTCAAAAACCTCCATTATGTGTTTAATATGTGTTTTTCTTAAAAAGCATGACCAAACCTTCATGATATTGCTTGATCTTCTGTATATATGCTTTAGGATGCTAGATCTGTACTAAAGTTGATAACTTTACGTGTGAAATCCATCCATGTTAGAGATTTATGCAATTTAGGACATTTTAGGGTTTTGAACCTATTTTAGAGATTTAATGATCAAAATGCATGTTAAACATGATAAAGCTGCTTGATTTATGTTGGTAAATGCCTATGGATGCTAGATAATGAATTGCATGTATGATCAGAAGCTGTTAGGTTGATTTTTAG
Source organism: Deinandra increscens subsp. villosa (assembly GCA_039602395.1). Taxonomy (NCBI): domain Eukaryota; kingdom Viridiplantae; phylum Streptophyta; class Magnoliopsida; order Asterales; family Asteraceae; genus Deinandra; species Deinandra increscens. The sequence goes on along the minus strand of JBCNJP010000762.1, from coordinate 27,502 downwards.
GCAAATCCGTATGTTTTTCGCGACCAGCGAAACTGTGTGTTCTCTGGGCGAAACTAAGTAGCGAAATTATATCTCCTTCCAGCGACACTGACCAGCGAAACTATAGTGTCGCCGGGAACCTGACCAGACCAGCTCGAGCGAAACTATCGAGCGAAATACCTGAACGAAAGTTCAAACCAGTTTCCCTGCGAAACTAGGCTAGCGAAACTGCGTCAGCAGTTTCGGGCGAAACTAGCCTAGCGAAACTGTGTTACCGGGCATTGCCTAGCGAAAGTGCTGCCCGTGCACCTAGCGAAACTGCCTAGCGAAACTATGCTAGCGAAACTAAGGCTTGACCTAAAAACCAAACTTGTGAAATTGCTTAAGTGTTATGCCATGACTTACCTGATTATACCATGATGAAACAAGCTTGATATCTGATTTATATGAACCCTTATCTATGATCAACCATTGGTGTCGTGTGTCGGTATGTCGAGTCATAGTTGCAACGTGCTATGTTATGGGCCATAGTGACGTTAAGTAAAGATTAGACACGAAACTAATACTTAAGACCTAAACGTGTTCTAGGTCTTCGTTAAACAACAATATTGGATTTACTTGAAGTGTAGCAGTGCAACCAAAGGTGAGTGTCACTAACCCGCTTACCGTGAGTCCGATGGGCCACACAGAATAACTTAACGAAAATAATGCTGATAAACTCGAGAGTGCTAGGCACCTCACTGATAAACTTGAGAACTCGGGATGCTCGGCACCCACTTGATGAACTGGAGTGTTTTATGGGAACACTTGTGAACTCTGAACGAACTGTTTTTCTGAAACAAAAACTGAAAATGTTTTAATATGGCTAGTGTAGGTTAAAGTCTAAACCATATGATATCACATGTTTTCTAAGGATGCCTTATAACTTAAAAGTCCTCAACTAAAATTGTGCCATTAATTGTAAAGCGAGGGGATGTTGGGTAGATCTACTGGAGTTTGACAAACTCCGCCCCGTGGCACGGGGAGTGCACGGAGGAACAATATCAGCCTATTTGACCGTGGTCCCGAGAGGACACGGGGGAGGCAGAAACCGCGATGACTTGGTCCGCACTGTACGGGATGGCTCGGCCCCCACAAAATAAGTCAGCTTTGGTACAAACTTCCTTAGAGCATGGAACAACGGATTAGCTACCCGCGATATCGGTTGAGTCCTTTAACTTTACGGAACTAGTACATACCCGATGACGTGGTCACGGACAAACCATTTAAAAACTGAGAATTAAATACGAGCATTGCTTTTCACAAATAAACATTTTGTAAGTATATCTTGACATGAATTATGATTTTTGAGACCGGGCCAATGCATGACAAGCCCACTGTGAACTCACCAACCGTTAGGTTGACACTTGCGTGGTTTAAACTTTTGCAGATCGCTAAGGAGTATCCGGAGCGGGTTGGCATGGCACGAGAAGACCTTTATTTCAATTGAACTATTCGGGAATTTAAAACAACATTTATGTAAGGCACGTGGTTAGTGCTAAAGACAATTAATTTTCCGCTGCGTATGTAATTAAAGACTTTGATTTCTAACTTGTGTTTGAACTAACCCTGATTCGTTTAGTATTTGTAACTATGGTTGTGGATCCTGGTCTAGTCGCGCCCCTTAACGGTATAAACTCCGTTAGTGGTATTTTGGGGGTGTGACACAGAAACTCCGAACTATCTCTGATCCTAGTCCGAACTATCTCTGAGACTGAAATTCTCACCGAACTCTCTCCGATAGCTCACCGAACTCTCACCGAATCGAAAATGTGACCGAACTCTCACCGAACTCGACACTCGGAGCGGTTTCACCGAACTTCAGGTTCGGCCGAACGTAAAAATTTCGGAATTTTTTCAGATCTCACCAGAATACCCTCACAAATGGACTCAAAACACTCAGATGACCAAAAGCAAACAGAAACAAGGAAATTTGACACAAAACATGATGATTTTCACGTAAAATTCTAGAGAGTAACTTGAACAACGAACTTCGATATACGAAATGCAACAAATCGAGCCAAACAGCACCAGAAAGCTCTGATACCACTTGAAAGTGCGTGAGCGTTGGATCGGTTTGGTCGATTACAAACATATATGTGAGAGTATGTGAGAAAACAATAAAAACAAGGTAAATAACTCAATCTCTCATTAATATTTGATTACAAGAGACTCAGAGTACACACATAAACTCTCAGACAAAAGTTCGCTAAGCTCTCTCAAAACTTAACAATTACAAAGACATAAACATATATATAGAGCCTACGGGTGTCCGAACTCCCTGGCTTGTCCGAACCTCGGGTTCGACCAAGGCTCGGCCAGGGTTCGACTGGAGTTCGGCCACCAGACCAAAACCCTAAAACTTCATGTCTTCGTTTGATCCAGCTCATTGCCATATCGTGTATCAACATTAGGACCAAACTGGGAAGGTCCCTACCAAGTCAGCGAGGCTCATGCCAAAGGCTCCTACAAACTGGTAACCATGGAAGGAAAGGCTGTTCCCCGACACTGGAACGTGATGCAGCTCAAAAAATGTTATCTGTAAACATAAAACTCACTATGTTCGACACGCTTATTTTAATGATATTTTAATGAAAGTCGACACAGATCTTTCTCATTTTATGTCTCCCAACACAAACAATCGCATCTCACTATAATTGTCTGAACCGACTGGCTAATGTTGCCTAGATTATAAGTAGATCACATTTTACATGATTTATAGACTCATATCAGTTATTTCAGTTACACACAACCATGACAAGATTTATCTAACTTCATAACAAGGCCGAAAGACCCTTGTAGCCGTCGCCTTTTGGGTGGCCAACCGAGTCGGTCGACCACAATAAGCAACCGACTGACCCAGCATCCATCCCATAAGTGACAGCCTTCGTAAGATGGTTATCTGTACCGGGCTATACAGAGAAATGCCCCGTCGTTCATCTCTCACAACTCTTATTAGTGGGTGACCAACACGCTCCCAAGCTTTCCAGTCGGCACGTTAACAACCGACACATGGAACATTGGGCATAGATCGGACCATATAGACCGAAAGAATTCGGTCGAACCTAGGTATAAACGCGCAAAAACATGTTTTAATTATCATACATCAACAACAAATTTAGTAAAAACATAAGACTAAATACATTCGATACCGACACGCTCGTATCACACGCAATTGAGGTCGATAACAAGAACATTGACGAATGTTCACTCACTCCCTCACCTTTATTTAATAACTCAAACATTGAGGTTGATAACCGACACTATACATTCATACTCGGCCATCACAAGACAAAGCCGACACGGTGAACAACACACTCAATCATACAAACATAGTTATTTCTATTGCTACTTATTATAAGTACTTCGAAATCAACATGACAAACACAATGTACGAAATTTGAACATTTTCCATTGATAAAAAGCCGACAGGCATTACAATACTACCCAATCGGGTGAAAGGAAAAAACAACATAATAAGGCCCAATTTATACAGGGTCGGTACTAGCGGAAGCAGTCAGCCTAACAGGAGCCGTGATCGTGCCAAAAGGTGCTTCGACTGGATAATCAACATCGGGGTCGACAGCCTGAAATTCCGCCCGAGCCTTGTTCAAACACTCGGACAAGTTGTCGAGATGCTTGTACTTAAGCTTGGCATATTCAGTGGCCGCCCTATTCAGTTCACATCGGTGTCGGGCTTATAGTATTTACCCTCAGCCATAGGCTTCCCGGCTGTAGCGTGTTCGAACCCGGCAACAAAACCCAAATGGGCTCCCCGCCTCATCACAACACTCTGAAGCTTACCGAGCCTCGTCTTGAAAGGCCGACCACCGAGTAGCCGACTGACAATAAACGACGGCCCCTCCTCGACAAACCACTGTCGGTCGTCACCCAGGTCCTTCGCCTGGGTCTGAGCACCCCTATACAGATCCGAAAGCCGATCTTTTTCGATTTTCAATTTCTCAAGATCAGCAGTTAACCCCTTCACCTCGGCCGAGTGATGGGCAGTGTCATCGTCACAATGTTTCCGAAGATCACCAAGGGCAACCTCATGCTCCCTTGCTGACGCCTGGAGGGCAGCAAGAGCTTCGGCATCGGCCTGCCTCCCAGCCTTGAGATCGGCAACCTCTTTCTCTAAGGCCGAGGCCTTATTAAGATCGACATTGGCGTACGTTATTCTCAGGTTACCGATCTCTTTCGTCAACTTTCCAACTTCGGCCCTCTTGGCCGCAACACGGGACTTTAGGCTGGTGACACTCTTCTCCAACCTAGCATTTCGTCGAACCATGCCAATGCCGGCGACATAAGCACGAGTAAATTTAAATGTCGCCCTTCAGCGGGCCTCTTCTGGTGTCTCCTTGTCAAGCTCGAGACGAGCACCAGCCGAGATACTCAAACGGGCGAACTCTCGGCACAACCTGGTAGAGTCAACTGAGAGCCGTTGGTTATCTTCCATTCCGGCACAAACACCTGCTCGGCAGTACCAGAGTCGACCTCCTGAACAGGGACGAAGCAAAGTCGCTGTCATCCACAACGAAGTGGTCAGCCTTCGGCTCTGTAGAACGTGCAGACTGCCTCAGTTGGTCGAGCACCGTTCTTCAACAGTATCAGTAAAGTGAGACCCTTGGGCCTGCAAGTCAAGGATAAAATTGTCAAAATCATCAGGCAGCCGAGAACCATACAGAGGAGAGGGAGAGATACTTACACTAGCCGTAGCATCGTCGACTTTCTTCTTTCTCTTATCAGTAAGAGAAATCTCCCCCTTCTCCACTTCCTCCATATCCCCTCCACCCAAGGACAGAATATCGACCTCCGTATCTGAGGCCTCATCGCGGAGCCTGGAAGATTGCTTCCCGAGGGACGCACCCCTACGCACCGCCACATGCTTTTGCCGGCGGCTGCTCTCGGTCCCCTTGGTCTCGGTCGCAATATCAGAAGCCTTCCTTTTCAAGGTGATTTTATCCTTCTCTGTCTTGCCAGTTTCCTCGTTGACAAGGACATTTGTCTCACCCTCTAGGGCAGACCCAATCAAAGTCCGACCGCCGTCGGATATGGTAAAGTCCTCATACCGACGCCCAGTGGTCTCGTCGACGGGACTCCTTTCGCCTTGACCCAGCGGTTTGCTTCCTTGAATGATGTCATATGGGTCGACCAATTAAAACAATGAATTTTAAGACTTATTAACCTCATACTAATGATATTCGACCAATATACACTAAATGTATGTTTTGAACTAGTATTTGGATGTACGAACTCTAACAGTTATACATTATCATCTGGCTTCCTCTAAAGGATTAGACGTAAAATCTAAATTCTATAACTGTGTTCGATTTTAATACGTTTAAATCCATGAATAAGTGCATATTATTCATCACAGTCGATCTGAATTGTGGACACGAATCTGATGTGAGACTACTTGTGACTTTGGACTCAAGACATTGACAATACAAATTCACATGTATCATTTCATAATGAATCTGAGGAATAGATATATCATTCTAGACTGTCCGTAGTCGTTCAGACTCGGTGGAACGAATCTGAAGTGAGACTATTCTGACTCTGGACTCAATGGTTGACAATCCAGACTCACAGACCTCATTGGGGAATGACGTTGGACGTAACTCGCATCAAACCATCTCCATGGATTCAATCATTAGATGGATTTGATTATTGGTATACTCATTAGTACCCTTAGACCTGAGATACATGAGCGACCTCCCCTTTACCAAAGACTGTTCTTTGATTGTAGCTTAACGCTGTCGCGTAACTGCCAGTCATAACGGCTACTTTTGGGAATGGATCTGAAGTTCAGTGGGAGCTGCATGTAGTCGAGATGGGATTCTGTACTCTTGCACTAATCATGCAACAGCTAGACATTGTGGCGCCCTCGTTGATTCCAAGTGTAAAGTGTAAGGCCTTACCCAAACCTACTGTGTGTTTGTTTTGGACCACTTTGAATCTATATCGAGAAACATAATGATTGAACATTAGATGGGAATGAATTGAATCCATGCCCATCGTTCAGTTGATGTCATATACGGAAGGGATACAATGACTTCGAATTACCACAAGTCTAATATCAGTTGCTCTCAACAGATATGCCTTGGTTGTTGACTTGAAGTGTCATAACTGGTTGGGACAGTCATGTGTAGCTAGAGCACCTCTGTCTGTTTCTTAGATCTTGTCGCGATCAGTCCAAGTGGGAGACTGTTGGATATTATGTGTCCTGACCCGACAAATCTTGAACCCGACCCGGTTACGACCCGTAAGAGTTACACCGAGTGCAACGAACTCTAAACCCGCTTACTCGTTAACCGGTAAAAGAAACGGAAACGTTTGATTATATATATTATTTATAATAGTTATAAATAATTAATAATCAATAATATTATTATTACCGGCTTAATAATAAAGGGTGAACGATATTTAAATAAAAGTGGTTTATTTAAATTTACGGTCGAGTTATTCGTTAGTGAAATCTTTGCTAACGTTAACTTGTGGGCTCGCGTACGAGATGGGCTTTATTTTCGAGAGGGGCCCGTTGCGTATTAGTGGACATCTAATAAATATTAGATGATTAGGGATTAAACCCTGATCACCCCAATTGAGGTCGACGGCAAAAGAAAAAGAAAGAATAAAATTCTTCTTTCTTTCCTCTCGAAAACCCCACGCAAAGAAAGAAAAACGGCAGCCGCCGTTATTTTGTTTTTCGCCGATCTCGACCACCGCATCCTCCGATGGCCACCTTTACACCACCATATGTTGGTGGATGTCGCTAGTTGGGGTGTTCCGTCAGTCAACGCCCGTAGACCGTATGGAGGACTAGAGATCGCCGCCTCGTATGCCTTGATCCGCCGCTCGGTTCGCCGCCAATCACCGCCGCAAAACCTGCCGATCACCACCGTGAAACTCGAAGCCGCCGTTGTCACCGCCGTCACCCACCACCACCACCGCGGATTGCACGCCGTCACATGACCGTCGCCCGTCGACGTGAGTCTGACGCTTTTCGTCGTGCACCGTCTCCGGTTGCAATCAGATCTGAATCTGATTGATCTCGTAGTCTCGCGAGACGGGACGTCTGTCAAGACGTACTCTCGCGATGCGTAATGACCACGGGTCAGAAACGCCGTCCCGTAGCGGTACGCGACACTAGACCACGAGAATAATCGCGATACGCGACAACCGTCTGAGACCGAAAGTGGTTCGTTCCGTTTCAACCTAGCGCTTCGTTCGTTGAAACTCGGTGTCTCGAACGTTTGGTCAACACCGCCAAGGTATATCTAAACTCACTATTAGTTTAGATTATTTATTTATTTATTTATTTCTGTGTTTGCGTGTTTGGTAATCGGATCCTGTTGCGTACTGGTATTTGTGTTATTTGATTAATTAGTTTTAATATATATATATATAATATGTTATATATATATATACTTTATTCCGCTGCGTTACAGAAGTAATTATAAATTGATTCGGTAAACTCTTTTATAAACTATTAATCTATCGGTCACGTAATTTATAAATATGTCACCGGGCGACCCGAATACCACTGCCAAATCCCAACAGTGGTATCAGAGCCTTGATTACCACGCGCAAATCGGAACCGGTCGATTTTAAACCGGTGGATTCGCAAACTGGGGTTAAACGCCCGAAAGTTGCGAATCAGATTTTATTTGTATTGTATAATTAAATTGCATCTTGGTCAACTTTATTTTGACCAGTTAATATTGCAATTTGTTTTGATTGTATTTTATATGTATTCGGCCCGACCCTTGTTTGACTGTTGCATGATTATTTAACTGTTATGGTTTGGCCCTTGTTTGGGCCCATTGTTATAATAGTTTAGATTTTGGGTTGGCCCACATTTCTGGGTTCAAAATTGTAATTAGGTTTTTCCTTTTACGAAATCTTCTACTTTGGCAAAAGTTGTCATCAAGAAGACCCGAAGATCCGATCGATGTCAATAGGCGTCTCAAGGTCAGTGGGAGCTTACTAACATGCACGCTACATGAAGATGCCTGCCTTGTGGTTGTTTTGTACTTTTGTCCCGTGACCCATTTGGTCTCGCTAAAAGGCTCTAGCAAGACCAAAACCCTAATGGCCGAATACATATTCGTTTTGCTTGTTTTGGTTGCTTGGTTTAATAGTGGTATTACACGCCAACTAAAACACCGAAATCCTTTTAGAAATGGTTTTAAAACTGAGAATATAATCAATAGGTTTCAAGTTCTAAAAGCCTCTACAAATTGACCTAAATTTTAATGTAACCACCTTAATAATTTTACATAATAGGTTATTTAAAATAAATGTCCCGAGTGATGATAGGGTTTATCGATTGTGTCCAATGATCACCAATATTAAAATTGATTTTAATATCCCTATCTGGTAATTAAAAACTGATAGTTCGTGCCATCCTATCTCAAGTCGAACTTGGAACGTATTAACCGGAGCATAAGTGTTGGAGTATTTCAACACCGCACTTGGTGCCGATGGTACCTTCTGAGGCGAGGACATTGGAGTATTTCAACACCGTGTCCGTCGCATCGACCATTTAGGATTACTATCACTTTAGATTTATATGTTCGTAGTGTTGGAGTATTTCAACACCGCGCTACGGGTGTGTATTGCTAAAGTGGGCACGGATGAGGCTAAACGTATCGCAAAATATACAAGTATATATATAGCGGCCTCATATCGAGAGTTGTGACTATGATTTCGCAATTGACATCCACTGTCAGTTTGGTTACGCGAATTTGCTCCTGAGGCTCATTTGGCGGTCTCAAGTAAACTTGTCTAATCGAATTCTCAATTTTCTTATAAAATAAATCTTACCAATTTATAATAAGAAAATACTTTATATCGAAAATACTAATGTATTGTGCTTTGCTTATCATTTCATAACGGCTAATGAAAACAAACCCCTTCTCCTTTTTTAAATCAGTCCTCCAGTAGGACAAATCAAATAACACCGACTTTCATCTTGTTGAAACAAACTCAGAAAATGTTCTGACATTTTTTCATAAACTCTATGTCTTGAAGAGCCCAATCGCCGTAGTTGTGTTCCTTATAGGAATACAACGCGCCTGGATTAAATAACATAACACTAACACCTCTAAGTTAGATAGTATTATGCAGGCTCGCATGTTTCCTGATAGTCAGCAAAATGCAAGACTTGAGTATCAATGAAATTACAAACAAGCTTAACTGCATGTTTCGTTTCTCGATGGAGAAGAGCTCCATGCAAGGCTCTTTTCCATAGGGCCATGTCATTAAGATGAAAGGGTACCAGTATCACCTGATTCAACTTGGTTACCCCACGAGTATCGGGGCTTATACCTTTTCAGTACTATATAACCAGTAAATACTGTGTGCTTTAGTGAAAAGTTCAACCAGTTGATAGCATTATGCTCAATTGACACTTCGTGTGTCATAGGTGATTGCTACCGTGTTTAAAAGCCCCGTACCAAGAAAAGAGTATCGACTCTAAGGGCAATAAAAGGCTGTGATCATCTGGCATCAACGCCCATGGCAAAAGATTTATACAATCATTGCTGCCTCATCATGACAAGCACCTGTGCTCCAAACAACAAATCGGGTACTATACACTACCCTGTTAAGCTCAAACAAAATGGAGAACGTTAGACTTCTCTGTTAGTATTCAAACTAATGTTATTAGATTTTCACGGGTTTTCCCCAACGCATGCATGCATGCCTTGTAGGAACGTGAAAATAAGAAAAGCTTAATCGAGGGACACATGATTCGAATTACCCTTTTAGGCCATTTGCTTTCAATCATGTCTTTCACTCCTTGGTAGTATTTAAAACAAGTGGTTGTCTTGACCTAGCTCGTCTGGGATTAATACTTTGCTTTTCACTGATTTTATATCAGACTAATAACATAAGTTGATGTTTCTTTATGAAACATACCTGGTTCTAATGATTCTTGTTTGTGACTTATTCGTGTAAGAAAGACATGCATAAAAGGATATGGCCCAACTGGATCCTATGATCCACCATGGGATTAAGTTTCCTGATATGTGTCATGCTTTCACGAACTCACAATCAAACCCTTCACTCATTCGAGTGAACTGTTAAATGTTCTTCCTAGGTTTAGACACTCTTGTGTTGGCAAACCTAGAAAGACCATATAACAAGAATCGTAAAAGTTACTTCATAACTATGACGGTAATCATAGTTAATATGCTTATGGCTATAAGCATCAATGAAAATTATTAAATTGTACAAGAACATTTCAAAATGAAGTCAAAGAACCAGCTTTACAAATACGATTACAATTCTAAGTCTGATCGTAATAAAGAATACCTAAGCTTGACGAATCCTAAAATCATCTTAAGATATATGAAAATTTTTTCACTAATCTGGTCCTACGTGCACAGCCTTGGCCTGAGCACATGATAGGAATCAAACGATGCTTCTCAACGTTTGAAAGATGATATATAGGAAGTATTTTCCATACACACCCCTATTGAGTATCACTCTCTTCATCACCACTCGCTTGATAGATCTAGTATCGAATGTCTTTTGACAATGAGAATTTATTCTCGTTAGATACTACATATAACAATGGATACTACTTCCACCATCCATATGGAATTCTAATTCCACACAGAAGATAGAAAGTTGTGTTCTGGCTTCTGAAATGGAAGGTTAAGTTCCCGAGTTATTTAACTGGAACTAGAAGTAAAGGACGTTGATCTTGAAGTAGTTCAAGAGTCACAAATCCATTGTTCGCATATTTCCTGACCAACAAAAGATTGTTGCATTAAGTAGGAAATACATATTTAAACACACTTGCAAATTCAAAATTGCAATATCAGATCTTGAATCTGAGAATGGCTTAATGCCATAATTGATGTGTTTACATAAAGGCTAGTGGGAGCACTATATCAATGCTCACCCATATGACGATGATATACTGAAAGATAGAATAAAATCCTTAAGTGATTTTACATAATGTGGATTTTATGGTACAAAGAATTCAAAAGAAGTTTCTTAATGGATAGAGATCCACAAGTATAAGCAACTTTTGGGGCAATAAAATCACACATTGAATATGTGATTAAACAAAGATGTCACTGTACAGAGTTACACTAGTGACATCAAAAGGGAGAGATCACTGTACAGAGTTACACTAAGGTTTTCACTGTACTGGGTTACACTATGGACACAAAAAAGGGGAAAAATCAATGTACGCAAGTTACATTGATATCCTGAATTATTGAACACAATACACTAAGTTGCATTGGTATTAACATTCACCATGTAGAAATACACTACTACGAGTTTTCATGACTGACCAAGACATCTCTTGCTCATAATAAAGATTTTACATTGTGGCAAATTCCACAACTAAATCTAAATTAATTAGCCAAACTCAAGTGATACTAAACTGCTGCTTGTCTCAAAGGTTCAGAAGGATTCTTGACATGGTTAGAGTTTAAACCAAACAAGACATTGTGATCACACAGTAACTGTGGTGAATACCAAGGATCACTATGATCACAAAACTAGCACACTTTGAGGAAATTCCACTATTCAGAGAAATACTGGAACTATGAAATATTGGATAACCAAAATGATAGCACATTTCAAAACCTGGTCGGTAAAACAATGAATTTTAAGACTCATTAACCTCATACTAATGATGTTCGACCAATATACACTAAATGTATGTTTTGAACTAGTATTTGGATGTACGAACTCTAACAGTTATACATTATCATCTGGCTTCCTCTAAAGGATTAGACGTAAAAGCTAAATTCTATAACTGTGTTCGATTTTAATACATTTAAATCCATGAATAAGTGCATATTATTCATCATGAATCTGAGGAATAGATATATTATTCTAGACTGTCCGTAGTCGATCAGACTCGTGGGAACGAATCTGAAGTGAGACTATTCTGACTCTGGACTCAATGGTTGACAATCCAGACTCACAGACCCCATTGGGGAATGACGTTGGACGTAACTCGCATCAAACCATCTTCATGGATTCAATCATTAGATGGATTTGATTATTGGTATACTCATTAGTATCCTTAGACCTGAGATACATGAGCGACCTCCCCTTTACCAAAGACTGTTCTTTGATTGTAGCTTAACGTTGTCGCGTAACTGCCAGTCATAACGGCTACTTTTGGGAATGGATCTGAAGTTCAGTGGGAGCTGCATGTAGTCGAGATGGGATTCTGTACTCTTGCACTAATCATGCAACAGCTAGACATCGTGGCGCCCTCGTTGATTCCAAGTGTAAAGTGTAAGGCCTTACCCAAACCTACTGTGTGTTTGTTTTAGACTACTTCGAATCTATATCGAGAAACATAATGATTGAATATTAGATGGGAATGAATTGAATCCATGCCCATCGTTCAATTGATGTCATATACGGAAGGTATACAATGACTTCAAATTACCACGAGTCTAATATCAGTTGCTCTCAACAGATATGCCTTGGTTGTTGACTTGAAGTGTCATAACTGGTTGGGACAGTCATGTGTCGCTAGAGCACCTCTGTCTGTTTCTTAGATCTTGTCGCGATCAGTCCAAGTGGGAGACTGTTGGATATTATGTGTCCTGACCCGACAAATCTTGAACCCGACCCGGTTACGACCCGTAAGAGTTACACCGAGTGCAACGAACTCTAAACCCGCTTACTCGTTAACCGGTAAAAGAAACGGAAACGTTTGATTATATATATTATTTATAATAGTTACAAATAATTAATAATCAATAATATTATTTATTACCGGCTTAATAATAAAGGATGAACGATATTTAAATAAAAGTGGTTTATTTAAATTCACGGTCGAGTTATTCGTTAGTGAAATCTTTGCTAACGTTAACTCGTGGGCTCGCGTACGAGATGGGCTTTATTTTCGAGAGGGGCCCGTTGCGTATTAGTGGACATCTAATAAATATTAGATAATTAGGGATTAAACCCTGATCACCCAAATTGAGGTCGACGGCAAAAGAAAAAGAAAGAAGAAAATTCTTCTTTCTTTCCTCTCGAAAACTCCACGCAAAGAAAGAAAAATGGCAGCCGCCGTTATTTGGTTTTTCGCCGATCTCGACCACCGCATCCTCCGATGTAAACCTTTACACTACCATATGTTGGTGGTTATCGCTAGTTGGGGTGTTCCGTCAGTCAACGCCCGTAGACCGTATGGAGGACTAGAGATCGCCGCCTCGTATGCATTGATCCGCCGCTCGGTTCGCCGCCAAATCGTCGCCGCAAAACCTGCCGATCACCACCGTGAAACTCGACACCGCCGCCGCCGCCGCCGCCGTTCGCCGTCGTCACCGCCGTCACCCACCGCCACCACCACGGATTGCACGCCGTCACATGACCATCGCCCGTCGACGTGAGTCTAACGCTTTTCGTCGTGCACCGTCTTCGGTTGCAATCAGATCTGAATCTGATTGATCTCGTAGTCTCGCGAGACGGGACGTCTGTCAAGACGTACTCTCGCGATGCGTAATGACGACGGGTCATAAGCGCCGTCCCGTAGCGGTATACGACACTGGACCACGAGAATAATCGCGATACGCGACAACCGTCTGAGACCGAAAGTGGTTCGTTCCGTTTCAACCTAGCGCTTCGTTCGTTGAAACTCGGTGTCTCGAACGTTTGTTCAACACCTCCAAGGTATATCTAAACTCACTATTAGTTTAGATTATTTATTTATTTATTTCTGTGTTTGCGTGTTTGGTTATCAGATCCTGTTGCGTACTGGTATTTGTGTTATTTGATTAATTTGTTTTAATATATATATATATATACTTTATTCCATTGCGTTACAGAATTAATTATAAAATAATTCGGTAAACTCTTTTATAAACTATTAATCTATCGGTCACGTAATTTATAAATATGTCACCGGGCGACCCGAATACCACTGCCAAATCCCAACACCTCATACCTCTCCCGATGCTGCTAGAAACAGAACCAATCCCCCTGATGGTTTATCCTATAAAACCGATGGAAGACACCGGATGTCGGCTCCGAATCTAGAGCCCAGCAAGTCGCCTCGAAGTGGGTCACCCTCAGAATGGCATTAGGATGCAACTGACTAATATGGACCATGTTATGCTTCAAGAAACCTATAAAGAATCTGGTCAACGGAATCCTCAACTGGCCGATGCAGATTTGGTATATAGACCGACCATATCATCAGGATGATTCCTAATGGATTGCATCGACGTCGGAAGGGTGGGGTTCAGCTTGTCGGAAATGCCGAAGCGCTCACAATGATCATCTAACTCCGCTTGGGTAAGCGAAGATCTAAAATCCCTAATCCCTAGGGGCACCATGAAGAAAGGAAGGAAATTATAAAGATCAAGAGAAGGAAGAACGTACCAGCAGAAATCAAGAAGACGACGCACAGGTACACTAAAAAGGAGTTGAAAAGCCGAAGCAGCAAGATCTGTCTAAAGGAAATAGAGTGAAAATGAGAATCGTAGTGGTAAAAAATGAAAGTAAAAAGGGTATTTATAGACAAAAACCCTAATCGACGGTTGAGTTACCACCCGTCCCATCACATGCCGTCACTCAAGCCCACAAAAGGCCCAACACGTGTCCACAGCTGTCATGCACTAGTATTTGACAGGTGTCGGCCAAGACACATGGCCGACACCAAATTCTAAAAGCTGAAACGAACAGTTTTCTCTCTTAGTCCGATAGTGATGTCCAGACCACCACATACCGGATTGGGGGGCTGATGACGTGTGTCCGGGTCGGATGATGTCACAAAAAGATTGACGCACACATCCAACCCAAAACACTCGAGTAACGAGTGTCGGCCTCGCAACCTGCCGGCCGACAGACAACACAGGAAAGAGAGTCGGCCCTCATCAGGGTCGACACATAATACATGTCAAGGGTCGACTTCGAAGGAGCCGACCAACCATCCGCTCAGTGTCACCAGACGGCACATACAACAGCCGGCACTCGAGCACGACAAGTATGAGATGGACACCACAGACCAACGCTCCCACAAGTAGGCAGGTCGGCGGGCCGACACCCGATCTGACCACACATTTAATGCAATTACCCAAAATGTATACTGCAGAAACTTGGCACAGCCCAAGATGCAGACCTGCAGCATACCTCCTTTGGGAAATTAGCATTAATGACAATACAAGACAAAGGTTGAGGGTTATAAATACACCCCAACCACCAAGTTAGATCTCATTCAATGCGCTTAGCTTCGACCTGATTACACTAAATCTCTCGAAACGCATACTTATTCTCACGCCCGAGCTTGGTCGCAGGAAACCCTGTCCTGCCCTTCAAGAACAACGGTGTTTCTTTGTTTTGCAGATAACAGCTGAGCCGAGACCCTCAAGGCCGAAGGCTGACTGTTCTCTCATCCTTGTAGTCCCGTTCTATCAGAGTAGTTCGTCCAAGACTTCGGTCTATCTAGCCACTATTGGTAGCCCGATTCTACACAGGGATAAGGCGCTAAATGCTTTTCTGAATTCTTGAATCTACAAACTCTGTGTGTTTCAGATCAATTTTGAATTAGGGTTACATTTGAGAGGATATCTTACCATTCAAGTGAGAGGAACGATCTTGTGGTTGAAAAAGAATACAGGAGCAATCTGTGTGATTTGATTTTGATATACAACTGGGTATCTTTTTGGAAATCCATTCACATGTTGTACACTATGCTTAAAATTACATACCTTTTAAATCTTTCAACATTTATGCTTTAACCTCTTGTACACAATGCTTTCCTTCTTGTACAAATCTTAATTTTTCAACATTCGACACTCTCTCTCTAATCTCTATATTAAAGTAATACAAATATATATTTTATACTTCAGCATATCACATATTTTCTTTTGCCGGGATTATTCTACTAACATACTAACCAGATAGTTCCCCGAAAACAAAGGTGTAAAGAAAATAGCTAATGTTTATGGGTTTAATAAGGTGATTAAACGAATTGGAAATAAGGCTCAACAGGGGTAAACTAAGGGTAAGTTGGATAATTGGGCATAGAAATATAGATGAGAACAAATTGAAGGTTTAAAAGAAAAAGGTTTATCCTAGGGTCTGCCTCTATCATATTTTCTTATTCCGTAAGCTGCAGTGTCGTAACGTATACAAATGTCAAGTTCTAGAAGTAGATCTCATGTGGCACACTCTATTGTTATACATGAATAAAAATCAAGCTCCTGATGAGTAGAAAGCTTGTGTAAGTCTATAAAAAACCTCACCATGGAAACGGAATGGAAACAACATAGGACTTAGCTATGCATACGGGTCTAAAAAACATGCCTAGAGTGAGTTTTTGCTTAAGTTTGGTTGATTATCTGGGCTTTCTCCCTCGTACACGCATACTGGAATTGTTGTCTAAGTTTTATAAGGTCTAATCTATCCTAAAAAGCAACTTAGGACTTAGCTATGCATATGGGTCTAAAAAACATGCCTAGAGTTGTATAGCAATGAATGGAAGGTGGAGAAAGCTTTGCATTGCTCTAGCATACAGAGTGAGGAAGTCTACTTTAGGATTCACAAAATCAGTTGATAGCTTAAGTTTTAGCAGTGTAAAGAGTTTAGCATGAAAAAAATTGAAAACTTTTGACATTTTTAAATAGATTCTCAATAAAACATGCAAACTACATGCGAGTCTCCCATCCCCCCCCCCCCACTTAAAATCGTACATTGTTCTCAATGTACTTGAGAACACTGCAAAACATATTATAAGAAGAAAGGGTGAAAATGCGTGAGCATCGGATCGTCTACTCAATCTAGCTAATCGGACATCGAAACGTAAATAACCGATTGTTTTATTGATCAAACGAGAACAATTACAATCAGTAAATCACATAGAATTGACACAGAGAAACACACTCAGAAACACACACTTAAGATTTGCTCACACGCTCAGAACTCCTAAACACAAAGACCAAACTACTATATATACACGACTGGCCGAGCTTCCTCCGAACCTCAGGTTCGGCCGGTCCGAACTTCAGGTTCGGACCTAGTTCGGCCAACCCTATATTGGCTTGAACTTGGTCTTCATTCAATACTTCACACGACGCACATTTCAGGTATCAAGGGTGAAAATGCGTGAGCATCGGATCGTCTACTCAATCTAGCTAATCGGACATCGAAACGTAAATAACCGATTGTTTTATTGATCAAACGAGAACAATTACAATCAGTAAATCACATAGAATAGACACAGAGAAACACACTCAGAAACACACACTTAAGATTTGCTCACACGCTCAGAACTCCTAAACACAAAGACCAAACTACTATATATACACGACTGGCCGAGCTTCCTCCGAACCTCAGGTTCGGCCGGTCCGAACTTCAGGTTCGGACCTAGTTCGGCCAACCCTATATTGGCTTGAACTTGGTCTTCATTCAATACTTCACACGACGCACATTTCAGGTATCAACAAACTCCCCCTCGTCGTGTGCAGTATCTCTTATCTTTTCTTCTCAATATCATCAACTATGTATCTTCAATCAAGCTCCCCCTCAAGTAAAGAATTCGTTTATCCAATGAAATGAATCTTCGAACAAACTCCTCCTCAACTCAATCGTAGCTTGTTCTTGAATACTTGATGATATCTAGTATATCTCTGGTCTTTATCAACAGCTTCAGAAGACTTGAAATTGTGATAGCTTGCACAACAGCATCCTACATTAACACTTAAATAATCTTGGTGCAAAACGTCTCTTTGAGACTCCAAGATATGATTTTGAAAATTGATTTGTATCACGTGTTGATCAGATCGAAAATAAAGCAGAAACAAAATCTTTTTGGCTTTTTGAAAGTTTCAATCAAAACACACCTAAAATCTTTTTTTGATCTTTTCTAAAATGAAATGAAATTGCAATACAGAATTAGACATTATTTTTGGTATGAGAAAGATCACTATATGGGATCATATTGATCATAACGCACTGAACTACACTTCAATTTCAATTAATTGAAGCACACAAGTCATGTCGATTGCTGGTATAATTTGTCCATCTTAAGCTCAGACAGAATCATACTCATAACATCTGGATATGTTAAGGTATTGATTAGATTTGCTTTGACCAGTGTACCCCACGCTATCAGACATATTCAGACATTTTTCTGTTTTTCTTTCTTTTTCTTTTGTGTGATTGCATTTGTGAACTTTCACATTGCATACTATTTTTTCATGATACAGTCAACTGTGTTTCATGCAAAAAGAAATAAGAACGTTAAATCGTCTACCTTAAGGTCGATCTTTCGATACGCAGATAAGGCCTCGGATTTAACAAAATAAGAAAAATAAAACAAGTTGAAGTTGTATAACTCAACAACAATTAGGTCGGTACTTCCGTACACGCAGAGAAAGTCCGATGAGTTATACGAAACACCAAAGAAAATAAAGCAGAACGTCAAACGAACAACAATCAGGTCGGTCTTTCGACACGCAGAGAAAGTCCGATCGATTGACAAAATAAAGAAAATCAAACAAGATTAAATCTTTGCAAAATGAACACATGTATACACAGTGACTTCTCATTTTGAATTTCACACTTATTTTTCTTTTTGTGTCATGACATATGCATCAAGATGTTATCCACATGGTCAAGCATTAGTATTTAGTGTATATCACATCTGAATACTTTCTGATTTGTCGAGCCTACCAAGCACATCAAACAATGATCTTATGGCCCTTTCATCTACTTTATCCATAAGTCAGATACGTATGCCAATGTACCATCATTTCCCAATGATTAATTTCTCACAATTTTATATTTTGCATGTATTCACCTTCCTTCATTATATATTTTGCATGTATTCACATTCTCCCCATACCATGCATTTTCTCAAATACTCCTCCTTACTTACAATTCTCCCCCTTAAAATGAAAACTCTATTTTTGGATTTTCATTTTACACAAAAATAAGACTCTATTTTTGGCTTTTTGAGAAAAACGTAAGCAAAGAAAATTGATCAATCAACACGGATATGATTTAGATTTTGAGAAAAATTTGTCATTAAATTTAAATAAAAACAGAATACTCCTCCATCAACAATTTTTCAATTGTTGATAGGTCTTCTAGAAGTACCTGCACACTGGACAACCTGATTAGTTCACAAAGGACCCGAAGCGAATCGCTTCTGGTCGACCAGTGTCCTGATTTTGCTTTGAAACCACCTTAGGTTTCCATTCCTGATGTTTTGGTAATTCAGTTTTCGATGAAACAGTCACAGGTGACTGTGATGATGAACCTACATTTTGATCCTTTGAAAACTTTGGAACAAAACGTTTTTGTTTTTGATAGAATGTAGGTTCAAATTCATCAAACACTCTGCCTTTTTCATCAAAGAACTTTTTGTTGGCAGATGTACCAAAAACTGGTTTCTTGTGAAACCTTGACTTTGATTCAGCAGGAAGTGGACAATCTTTTGCCATGTGCCCTCTTTGGCGACAAACATAACATATACGTGTCGATTTATCCCACTTTTGATGTTCCTGCATAAAACACATATGAATATCTCTAACATGATCAGAGTGAGAATCAAATACCTGATGACGATGATCATGCACCCATTTAGAAGTAGGGCTACGAGATTGAGAGCTTTCCGAAGAAATATCAGCTTTCACAAATACTTCAGAAATTTTCCGAGCATCCACGCAGTGAAGAGGAAATTCCTTGTCAAAAAATAACTGTTCAGAACCTTTGAGCTTATAAAATCTTTCAGGTTGAACTTTGTCTGCTTTGAACACATCCTTCTTCATTTGCTTCATTTTACGCTTCTTTAGGTTTGATAATTCAGATGCTGGAACTTCTGCAGCTTTAGACTTTGGAACTTGAAAACCTAAACCAGTACATTTACCTGAAATCCTTTCCTCAGTAGTTGAATTCTGATGTCCATTCTTAGCTAATCTTGTGAATTCGGCTTTCACATCAGGAATTTTCTTTTGATCATAAAAAATTGTCTCATCAAATTCAGATTGAAACTGAATCTTGTCACTTGATGTAGTCGATTTCTCATTATCAGCAGATGACGAAACAGAGATAAACTTTGGGGCTGGAGGAATCTCAGTTTTCAAGACCTTTTTCTTGTTCTTCTTGCTTTTCTTCTTCTGCACAATCTTTGTTTCTTCAGAAGTCGAAGATGAAATCTTTGAATAATCAAAATCTTCAACCTGGTCCTTCACTTGTTTGACAGCTTCCTTGATATGAGCAGGGGGTGATGCAGTTTTATCAAACATCCTCTCAAAATTTGCATCATTTGCTAAGAAGCTTGTGAAAACCTGAGAATTAGAAACATTGTTGAACAGTCTTTTTGCATCAAGAACTTGAATTTTGAGATCAGAAATTTGCTGTTGAGCCTCTGCAAATTCCTTTTCTTTAGCAATCAAGCGCTTGGCAACTTTATGAGTTTCAAACTTTTGCAGACGAAGATTGTCAAGACCTTCATGTAGCTCCTTCTTCATTTTATCCTCATTTCTCTTTTGAATGTCCAGATTTGCAGTTTGAACCTTGTTAACCCTAGTCAACTCCCTCTTATCATCTAATAACTTTTCCATATCAACTTGATATGCTTTGATTTTAGCATCAGATTCTTCAATACTCTTAGTAAGCAAATCAAGCTTAATCTTGGATTTATCAAACAAATTCTGAAAATCATTTGCAGCATCTTCTTGTAAAACCGTATATGGATCGTTTCCAGATCATAGAATGATAGAGACGGAAGTTTGTCATTCAATTATAGTCAAATGATTACAATACCGAGAGAGTATACATCAATTAAGCTCTGGAGGAGGTTTGGACAGAACCTCCTCTCTCTCACACAGACCACACAGAATGAAATGAACAAACTTAGAGATGATCAACATACCAGTCCTATTTATAGGAAACCAGCTGGCGTACCATATGGTCCGCCGGACCAGTTGGTCCGGCGTACCAACTGGTACGCTGGTTGATATGTTGACATCACCATATACAATAAACCCTATACATTCAATCTATTCTATTCGTACAGTAACGGCCACACACAGAAACTTGTCCTAACAAATTCCCCCTTGGACGTTACTGTCGAATGTAAATCTTTAACTTCAAGCAATCTTCAGTCAGTCTGCTGCAGTGTTAGGACCGATTTTCACTACAAGAATCTCGATCTTGAGCAAGAACATGTTCGGATTCGAAAAACTCAAAAACAAATGAAGAAGATGATGATGATGAATCAATGGATAATCATAAACATGAAAGATGATGAACATAGTCGAATGATTTCATATAACCGAATGATTAGTTACAAGAAATCATGAATAACACACAATCTCTCTCTAGAATCCATGACTCACTCTACAAGAAATTCATCATCTCCACATTCGGAGACTCCTTTACTTGTAATGGGCACCCTCACTATATATAGTGAGGGTGACTAACAACAGAAATACATAACTGAAAATTACAAGAAAGGTAAATAACGTAAAATATTAATTAAATCAAAGTTGATTTAATTAATCCGAAGCTTGACTCGCTCGAACCGATCTTCCGTTGACTTTTACGTTGACCGTTGACCCGAACGGTTGACTTTTCCGGAAAACGGTCTTCGGTCCAAACTGCAAGCCTCGAGAATCACAACTCAGTCTCTAAATCGATTCACATGGATTCTTCAGTCGAATGCTTCGGTAAACAGATTTGATGGCGTCAGTCACCAAGATTTTTGTTCCAACAATTTCCCCCTTGACTGATGCTTTCAAATCTGTTCAACTGCTGAAGAATCGCTCTGCCGTACATCTTCAATGAGAAACTGATAAACCGGAGACATCTGATGTAGAAATTCCCCCTCTGAATAAGCTTCTTCTGTTCTCGTTGCTCCAGTTCGAGATCCAAGTGTTCCGCTCACTCGGTTCACACGGTCGGGTACAATACTGAGAAAATGCTACATCTCGGAGTCATAACCGCAACAAACTGAATCAGATAAACCAATCAAACACTGAAAATGCTCTAACTCCGAATAATCGACCCGATATCCAAATCCATAATAATTCCTCTTATTTCTCTAAATCTCCCCAAAAACATCAAGTCGGAAGCGTAAAAATGAGATGCGGAGAGTCGAACCGTCGCGATCGGTTGCCTAGAGAAACCGGATAAACAATCTTGAAATCGGACAATCTCGCGAAAAACCGGAAGCCGGATGCTGACAGTTGTGAATAATCTGCTTGACAGAGGTTGGATGCGAAAATAAAATAAACTGATAAATATTTTCAATAAACGGTCATCCGAGAGATTTAATCGGATAAATTCCAATAATTAACTGAGATTCCAATTAATCCGGTTAGTTGACATCCACGCTGCATCAGCTAAAAAATAAAACCGTGAGATATAACGAGAAAGCCGAGTAATTAACCGGATAATAAAGCTAACCCGTCAGTGATCGATAGCAAACGTTGCGCGCGACGCCAATAAACAAGAACCCCAATAAAATTAAATAAATCCGTGACTAATAAATATTTTTGCAATTTCGTCGCGGCGTCATCTTGATCGTCTTGTAAAATACTGATAGAGAAAACCCCGCATTTGACAAAAATGCTAAATATTAATTAGTTGATAAAAATCTCTCAAAGAAAACCTTTTATCCATGTGAATATCCCTCAACCAATCAGAATTAAGCCTGCTTAAACCATAATCCGTGTGCCTGAATTTTAGCCAATCAGATGGGAGCTTTAAATCTCATCTAACGGCTGATATTGGAAGGATCTGATGGTTGAGAAGGCAGATCCGTGTATACGGCGGCTGTCCAATCAGCTTTCACCAGAGAAAACCCACAAAAATATCCAACGGCTAATGAAAAGGAGATCTAACGGCGGCTGATAAGAGATCCGTGTGATGAGGCAGTAGCGAATCAGGAGGCGACAACAGCTTGAGCTCCAACGGTTCTCTTAATCAGATGGGACCCACGCGCTTTCAGCAACCAATCAGTGCTCGACAACAGTTAGGGTTTGACCCAGGGATCCGACAAAAGAAAGAGAAACATTCTCACAGACCCAATGACAATTCGCCACGTCATTATCATCCTCAAAACGCGTACACCACCCCTGAAACCCTAAAACTGGTCGGAATTTCTCACCGGAAAAGCGAGGCTCGCCGGAAAAGCGTAAATCGAGCATAACATCCATAATACTTATCCGTTTTTGACGAATTTTGTACCCCTGAACTCGTACTCCAATTCTCTACACATCTAGACGAACAGAATCCTCTGAAACGAACTCGAATAAAAACCCAGTAAACAAGTCCGCTAGCAAACAAGTCCGCTAAAGATGAACAGAAGTCCGCTAAGATTCTGAGAAGTTCGCTAGGACACTTCTCAAGTCCGCTAGGGACTCAAGTCCGCTAAAGCATAAAACAAGTTCGCTAAAACTCGTCAAGTTCGCTAAAGCTGACCATGAAGTCCGCTAAGACCAATCAAGTACGCTAAGAACTGATACAAGTTCGCTAGGGCAATCTTCAACCCTTCAAAACTTGTTAAATTTCTGGAAAAACTCGATGAACAGTGAAGAACACGAAGAACACAAACCTTTACAGCCCTCTTTGATGCTCTTAAATCCACCCAAAAACATAAGGTAAACACGGATTGATGATGGAATCATGTAGACTAAACATCCAAGAAGACATTCTGGCCACAAACACCTTCCGAACAGCAGCCATGATCATCGAATCTGACCCGAAAAACCCCCATTTCTGGAAAACTTGAAGAACACCAAGAACGCACATAGTAGTGTGTGTTTTTCCAGAATCTTCAAATCTGATGTGAATTAGACGAAACCAGTGCTTCCAATGGATCCGGAATGTGATTTCCACTAAGAATCGTGCTTCGTTTCATCCAAATCCGACCATTAGAACACCAGAAACTGAGAATCAAAGCTCAAATATCTTCAAAAACCCCAAAAACGGGAAAAATACCCAAGTTACGAAAAACAGCTCCTGATCTCCATTTTCTTCACAGATCTGAACAAGTAGAGGATAAAAATGCATCTAGATGAACTCCCAAACACGAATCAAGCATCCATATCATCAGAATCCATCCAGAATCGAAGAAAAATAGAAAAAAGTCTCTAAAATATAAGTTTTCTCATCTTCACTATTCAAGCTCAAAATCTCAGATTCGAGTGACCAGATTCACGGTGAGATGAATCTGATCGGTACCCGCTCTGATACCATTTGTTAGGACCGATTTTCACTACAAGAATCTCGATCTTGAGCAAGAACATGTTCGGATTCGAAAAACTCAAAAACAAATGAAGAAGATGATGATGATGAATCAATGGATAATCATAAACATGAAAGATGATGAACATAGTCGAATGATTTCATATAACCGAATGATTAGTTACAAGAAATCATGAATAACACACAATCTCTCTCTAGAATCCATGACTCACTCTACAAGAAATTCATCATCTCCACATTCGGAGACTCCTTTACTTGTAATGGGCACCCTCACTATATATAGTGAGGGTGACTAACAACAGAAATACATAACTGAAAATTACAAGAAAGGTAAATAACGTAAAATATTAATTAAATCAAAGTTGATTTAATTAATCCGAAGCTTGACTCGCTCGAACCGATCTTCCGTTGACTTTTACGTTGACCGTTGACCCGAACGGTTGACTTTTCCGGAAAACGGTCTTCGGTCCAAACTGCAAGCCTCGAGAATCACAACTCAGTCTCTAAATCGATTCACATGGATTCTTCAGTCGAATGCTTCGGTAAACAGATTTGATGGCGTCAGTCACCAAGATTTTTGTTCCAACATGCAGACGCCTCTATCTTTAGCAAACTCCCCTTGACCGAAACTTCAGGTATGCAGGACACAGTTCAGAATCTTGTACAATCACCACAACCAATAAAGTTCCCCCTCGCTTCAAACACTTCCACATCAGGCAAAAGATAACGGTTCACTTCATTAGTCGTTCCCGGCAATTGTTTAAGATCTCTTAAACATCACTACATTTTGACAGAAATCTTCAATCTTCACCGAATTGTAATACATTCTGATCTTGATGAAAACAGACACGATCAGCATCTTCAATCATAGAAATTCCCCCTCAGAATGAAATCCATCCCAATATATCAACAATCAAAGGCTATAACGTCAACTTCATGACTTAACAATGTATCGGGCATTTGATTAGAGAGTTCCAAACCATCATCGAAAACTTTGACATATCGGTTTGCACGAACATCAGAATACACCACCTTTCCATGAAGATCAAAAATCACCATCATCCCCGAATTGATTGCTTTTGAATATTCACTTTTTCAATTGTGAAACTTTGAAATTTTCAAGGGTCTCAATTTCCCCCTAAACAAGTGACATATTCAATTCTTCCATATTTTTCCGTTTGTGTAATCATATCCATGTCTCTGAATCTCTGTCCATCATCAGAAAACACGTGTTTTTGGATCTCTGTCCATCCTCAAAAACAATGACTACCAACAAACAACACAATCTTGAAATTCGACGACTAATTCATGATAAGCATAAGAATCTGGTAAATCTTCAATTATAATAACCCACAGCTATCGAATCAAGGGTAAACTCGATAACTGATTTAAATCAATGAAATTCCCACGGCCTCTCCCCATTCCCGAAAACAACCCCCAGATGTTGATTACTGATTAACGGGGGTTCGGGGGCAGCGCCCCCGAGAAGCGGGGTCCAAGGGGCGGCAGCCCCTGGCGGGGTCCAAGGGGCAGAGCCCCTGGCTGGGGCCGTGCTTCACTAAAAATTCATCCGAAAATCTGCGGCGGATCAGAAGCTTCAGCGGACCAAATCATTATCAGCGGACCAAAATCCAGACCAACTTTACCAGCGGATCAGACTCGTACCGGCGGACCAGGTGCGGACCAGATATGGTACGGCGGATCAGATTTGGTACGGCGGACCAGATGTGGTACGGCGGACCAGATGTGATACGCTGAAACTGCTCCGGACCACGTTGAAGATTGTCTTCCTGACCATCTGATCCGGCGGATGAATCAATTGATCCGGCGGTTGAAGATTGCCTGGCGGATGAGCTGCGGACCAGCAGCGGACCTGACCTCAAAAACGTGAAATTTTGAAATTTCACTCCAGATTCAAAATGTTTTCGAATTTCTTCAATCAAACACCACTGTTAGGTGCGAAAATGATTCAGGAAGGTTCGTTTGAACAAAAATCAAGCAAAACGACACTGAATCACACCTAATCAGCCATTTAACGTCTCAAAAACTTCAAAAACTCAAGAACAAGATCTGGAAATTGAACCAACGGCTCTGATACCAGTTGTAAAACCGTATATGGATCGTTTCCAGATCATAGAATGATAGAGACGGAAGTTTGTCATTCAATTATAGTCAAATGATTACAATACCGAGAGAGTATACATCAATTAAGCTCTGGAGGAGGTTTGGACAGAACCTCCTCTCTCTCACACAGACCACACAGAATGAAATGAACAAACTTAGAGATGATCAACATACCAGTCCTATTTATAGGAAACCAGCTGGCGTACCATATGGTCCGCCGGACCAGTTGGTCCGGCGTACCAACTGGTACGCTGGTTGATATGTTGACATCACCATATACAATAAACCCTATACATTCAATCTATTCTATTTGTACAGTAACGGCCACACACAGAAACTTGTCCTAACACTTCTGCCTCTTCCTTCCATTTCTTCACTTCTTTGACTAACTTACCCTTTTCTTCATAAACTTCAGCTTTCGAAATTTCAACATTCTTCTTTTCTTGCTTCAATACTTCTAAAACTTTATTCAACATTTTGATTTCATTAGTCAAATCCTCATTCTTCAAAGCCAAATCCTGTTCACATTCTTTAGAAATCTTCAATTCAGATTTAACCACCTCATACACTTCAGTCAATTGTTGAACTTTATTCATCAACAAAGCATTTTCTTTCATCAAACTCTCCAAATTTTCAGCAGATGCATACGAACTTGGTATTGAACTCGTATCTGAACTAGTATCTGAACCATAATCTTCTTGTAAATCATGGGTAACTATAAAGGCTGAGGAATCATACCCAAATTTTTGTCCCCAATCATATACACCATCATTTTGAGCAACCAAAGCAGTGGTCTTGCCTGTATTACTAGTAGATGGTTGAGTAAAACCAGGCTTTGATGATTGTGAAATATTAGCTTTCTGTTGGCATTCTTTGGCAAAATGGCCAAGTTGTTGACATTTAAAGCACTTGAGTTTTGACTTGTCAAACCCCAATTTGTCACCAGAAATACTCCTTCCATGTTTCTTAAAAAATCTTTTGGATCGTTGACACAACATAGCATATTGCCACGAAACATCCAATTCAGTTAATTGATCATCATCAAGAGCATCAAGATCCTCACTAGTTAACTTTGCATCAGCAACATTTTTGAGAATCAGACCAAAAGATGATGAAATCAATGCAGAAATCATTTTAGCACAATCAT
>JBCNJP010000761.1:0-12000 GCA_039602395.1 Deinandra increscens subsp. villosa | reverse complement strand
CTCGATATTGATGTCATCAAGATATGTGTCATAATTGATACTATCTTCACCTTCAAAATTCAGGGCACCAATCTGCACATCTTCTAAATCAAAATCTTCCCAATCTGAACTATCTGTGAGTTCAGTAACAGGCTTATTAGAGGCAGGCACATTGTGTTCTTCATCAATAACTGCATTTCTTTCCACTGGTACCTCCTCTCTTGTAATCTCAGCAAATTCACCAAACTTGTTACCAAATGGTACCTTGTCAGTCAGCTTCTTCTTTGGGTTAATCATCAGGAAAACCTCAATGCCCATCGGCTTAGTATCATGTGTGTCATTGGTCTTCCTTAAAACTGGATATTTAGAATCCAGAGCTAACTGGATGAACCTCGGAACGGCTGCAAAATTTTTATCTCTAGTCACCACAGCCTTCACATCATCAAATATCAACCTGGACCAGTTGAATCGAACTCCTCTAACTAGTGACACCATAGCATGGGTGTGCACTTGGTTCAGTTGATCAGTCGAGCTCTTCTTGGCAATCCCGCACTTTTGCAAGTAATGGGCCAACATTCTCCAGTATGGTGGAAGGAGAGCCTTCATAGTAGGAGGAGAAACTGTGTGATAACCCATTTCCTTCAGACACTGAGAAACCATTTCTTTATCCAGAGTGATTGGATCTGCAGCAACATCTTTAAGCTTGAGAGCTTGTCTGAAATTCTCCTCGGTCAACCCCACTTCTGTTGCTTGTATCTTTGCCATTATCTGCTTTCCATCATCAGATACGTATGCTGTCTTCCAAAATTCTTGTTGCATACGTTTGCAGATAACTGGGTTTGCTGTAAGTGCATAGTGTAGACAACACTTTTTCAGTCCGGCAATCATTGACTGATACTTCTCACGATACTCCGCAGGTGGATCCAGCAAGTATGCTACCGTGTTGTGATCTTTAATAAACTCCAAGTCCCTGCACTCACAAACACAGATAAACATCCAAAACAACAAGAGTTCATTAGTTTTACAGATTTCTCAAAAAATGGCCAGCATAACGGCTTAACAATAACTGAAAAAACATTGAACACATCATCTGGTACCTTTTCGATCGAAAAGCAGGGTTTTCGATCAGAAAGCATCCGTCTGATCGGAAAGTCACATGTTACCGGGAAGTCTGATCGAAAAGCATTGGTCTCGATCGGAAAGTATCACTTACCTGAGGTCCCGATCGAAAAGCCCTAAGACTGATCGAAAAGCCTGGTGGCTTGATCGAAAAGCCTTAACGCTGATCGAAAAGCTCTATGTCTCGATTGGAAAGCCTAGGCTTTGATCGAGAAGCATATGGGTTCGATCGAAAAGTGCCTGCTTCGATCGAAAAGTCTCGTGTTACCGAGAATCATCGATCGAAAAGCACTGTGACTAGTCGAAAAGCTTTACAGCCTGATCGAAAAGTCTCTTGCAATTCCGATCCAAAACAAATATTGTTATCCAAAATGTACATGCATCTTAATGAAATAAGTAACTTCGGGTGCCATGCCAACCTCCGGTGGATACTCCTCAGCGATCTGCAAAAGTGAAAACCACACAAGTGTCAACCTAACGGTTGGTGAGTTCACGATGGGCATGTCATGCAGCGGCCCGGTCTCATAAGCGTATGTATCAACATATAAATAAGTAATAGTTTTGCAAAACAATGCCAAGTGCTGAATTATCGAATATGCACTAGTTAAGTAAAGATTAAAGCGGTCAACCGATATCGCGGGTAGCTAATCAGGTTTCCATGCACTAAGGAAGTTCGTACCAAAGCTGACGTAACAGAGATCGGCCTTTGTCGATGGTTTGTGCCTCCAGTTGTGTTCCTCATGGGACCCACAACTAAAATAGGCTGATATTGAACTCCGTTCGGCCTCCAACCGGTTGGCTACACATTTGTGTACCGCGGAGCAGGGTTTGTCAAACCCTCAGTAGATCTACCCAACATCTCCTCGCTTCGCAAATTAATGGTACTAAATTGTTGAGGACTTTTAAGTTTTAAGGCATCATTAGAAATCATGTGATATCATTTGGTTTAGACTTTAACCTACACTAGTCATATTAAAACCGTTTATTCTGGATTTCATTTGAAATCCCAAATGAGATTAAGCATTAAATAGTTGGTTGCGGATTTCATTTGAAACCCCAAGGATGGACAGTTGCAAGTGTTTCCCATTAAACACTCCAACTTCCATAACAGATATCCCATTTGGCAATACCTCAAAATGTCAGCGTTGTTTTCTGTTGAGTAAATTCATTGTGACCCAAACAGGCTCACAGTTAAAGGGTTAGTGTCACACCCCCAAATTAACCACTAACGGAGTTTATACCGCTAAGGGGTGCGAGCAAACCAGGACCACAACCATTAGTTACAAATACTAAACGAATCAGAGTAAAGTCCAAATGTTCATAATAAAAACAGTTTTAAAAGTACGCAGCGGAAAGTAAACATAAGTATCTTAGCACTAACCACGTGCTTGAATTACAAAACATGAATTGTTATTAAATTCCCAAGTTTGAGTTTAAAATAAGAAATCTTCAAGTGCCATGCCAACCTCCAGCGGATACTCCTCAGCGATCTGCAAACGTGAAAACCACACAAGTGTCAACCTAACGGTTGGTGAGTTCACGGTGGGCATGTCATGCATTGGCCCGGTCTCATAAGCGTATGGATCAACATATAGTAAGTATTAGTTTTGCAACCATTTCCAAGTGTTGAATTACCGAATATGCACTAGTTAGGTAAAAGTTAAAGCGGTCAACCGATATCGCGGGTAGCTAATCCGGTTTCCATGCACTAAGGAAGTCGTACTAGGGCTGAAAGCTGACGTAACAGAGTTCGGCATTTGCCGATGGTTGGTGCCTCCAGTTGTGTCCGATTTGGGAGGCCCACAACTAAAATAGGCTGATATTGAACTCCGTTCGGCCCCCGGCCGGTTGGTTACACATTTGTGTACCGCGGAGCAGGGTTTGTCAAACCCTCAGTAGATCTACCCAACATCCCCTCGCTTCTCAGATCAACAGTACTAAATTGAGGACTTTTAAGTTTTTAAGGCATCCTTAGAAATCATGTGATATCATCTGGTTTAGACTTTAACCTACACTAGTCATATTAAAATGTTTATTCTGGATTTCGTTTGAAATCCTAAAAAGAGTTTTAAGTGTCAAAATGGTCGTTTCCGGATTTCAATTGAAATCCCAAAGAGTTTAAGTATTCAATAGTTGGTTGCGGATTTCATTTGAAACCCCAAAGATGGACAGTTGCAAGTGCTTCCCATAAAACACTCCAACTTCCATAACAGATATCCCATTTGGCGATACCTCAAAATGTCAGTGTTGTTTACCATTTAGTAAATTCGCTGTGACCCAAACGGGCTCACAATTAAAGGGTTTGTGAAACTCACCTTAGGTTGCTCGGCTACACTTGCTAACTAATCCAAGTATTGCTTAATGAAGACCTATGAACACGTTTAGGTCTTAAGTATTAGTTTTGTGTCTAATCTTTAACTTAACGTCACTATGGCCCATAACATAGCACGTTGGAACTACGACTCGACATACCGACACACGACACCGATGGTTGATCATAAACAAGGGTTCACATAAATCAGAAATCAAACATGTTTCATCATAGCATAATCATGTAAGTTATGGCATAACATTCAAGTAAATTGCACAAGTTTGGGTTTAGGTCTGGTCACAGTTTCGCTAGTATAGATTCGCTAGGCAGTTTCGCTGTGTGCACGGGCAGCACTTTCGCTAGGCAATACCCGATGACACAGTTTCGCTAGGCTAGTGTCGCTCGAAACTGTTGGCACAGTTTCGCTAGCCTAGTTTCGCCCGAAACTGGTTGAACTTTCGTTCAGGGACAAGGTCTATGGTTGTTTCGCTCGATCGTTTCGTTCACTGGCGACACTACAGTTTCGCTGCATAGTGTCGCCTGAAGGAGATGTACATAATTTCGCTATACAATTTCGCCCAGAGAACACACAGTGTCGCTGGTCGCGAAAATCTCACAAATCAGCCTAAAAATCAACCTAACAGCTTCCATATTTCATGTAATTCAATATCTAGCATGCATAATCATTTACCAACATCAAACAACAAGTTTTAACACCTTAAACATGGATTTTTATCATCAAATCACCAAAAATGCATTTTAAACCTAAAATGACCTAATCTAGCATAAATCTTCATTATGGATGGATTTCAAACGTAAAGTTACAGACTTCTGCTGAGCTTTCAAGGCCACCGGTCTTGCCTACGCCCAAACCCTACCTATCATTTGGAGGATCCTGGGTACCATCGATCGGTTGAACAATGAGTTCGATTCCCTGGTTGGTCTGCCTGAGCTGGCCCTGGGTTATGAACTCAAATCCCACGGCAACAATCGATTTCTGTTCAAAGCCCTGAGCAAAGAGGTTCAGATGATTCCTCGGGCTTCCTTTTATGAGGAATGGAAAGGGAAATTTTTCTTTGTCAAGAGGTCCACTATTCCAGGAGGGATGAGCCTTCCAATTAGATGGAGAGTAGATGGTAGGTTTTTACCTGCATTAGGGATTAGGATTTTATTTTATTCAAATACTGACCTTGGATTTTTGTTCTGCAGTTCCTAGCTTAAGCTCCATTGGACCTGCAAATTCTGGAACGTTCGAGAGATTTGAAGCTTTCCTCAGCATCAACGAAGTGGACCGAGAATTCAGGACGGACCTCCACCAAGCTGCTTCATCTACCTCCCACAGCATGTCAAGTTGTAAGTATCTTGGTACTTTGCTTTTTAGACCTAGGATTTTCTCTGGATTCTGTTAACTTTTTATGCTTTTTCAGCTGCTGCCACTCCTGTCAACCTGGAAAACATTGATCTGGACGACTTTCTGCTAGGCGAATCCGAACAGGACCTGCAAGTCATTACCTCTGTGAAGACCGAACCTATGACGGCTCCCAAAGCTCCTCCTTCCAGGACTTCTGGTACCAAGCGCAAGACCAGGGCCACTGCTACCGCTTCTGCTCCCGTTGTGCAATCTCTGGAGAACCTGGATGCCGCAGAGCTCCGTGCCCATGCCGAGGCCTCTTCCCGTCAAGTAAGTTAATCCTGGGTACCCCTGAATTTTCTACACGGTAAACAATTCAAGGTCATAAATGTTAATAGCATTACCTTCTCTTGCAGATTGCTAGCCGATTCGTGGAGATGGTTTGGGCCGCTGAGAAGCGAGCTCAGGATGCTGAGGCTGCTGCTAAGAGGGAGGTTACTGCCCTGACCAAGGAGCTGAACTCGCTCAGGATAGTGGCCAACAAGAACCTGGGTCTAGTGCATGATCTTGAGAAGAAGGCAGTGGAGGCACGGGCTGCGCATGAGTCTGCTTTAGCCGCTAAGGGCGATGAAGGCAAGCTCATCGCTCGCATCTCCCTTTTCCAGTGCAGGCTGAAAATGGCGAAGGAGGCAAGGGATTTGGGGTTTCAGAACCCCAACTGGGATGTGTCCGACTGGGCAAAGAAACTGCGCAACTTAGGCGCCACCATCCCTGCAGGGTGTGACCCTGAAATCGGCCCTGGATCCAGCAAAAGCACCCCATTCAAGGGCTCTGCTGGTCACGCCATGGATATCGACCAGCCCAAGGGAGGAGAGCAGCCGACCCAGGACCCGAAGGCAGCAGAGAAGGCAGCGGAGGAGGAGGAAGCGAAGGAGGTGCCCCAGGATGAAGCTTGAAGAACAGGGGTCACCTTCTTATGTTTTGTGGTTCATGTTTGTTTGAAAACAATTTTATTTTTATGCATGTGATGGTATACCGGATGATGTTTCCCGGTATATTTTGTTTAAGACAATGACCCACCCCTGGATGCGATATCCAGGGTCTTTTGACATGTCCCAGTCTAGGAAGTCCAGAGCTTTTCCGGGCCCAGGTTAGGTCTTATTAATATAACTGCTTTGTTTACATACCTGTGCTTGAAATATTTGATTGATATTTGCAATGTATGGAATGGGTCTAGGGTTTACCTTGGTAATCCTGGGTTGCCCCCAGGATCTTGGGATTCCTCATAGCTTTAGCAGACATGTGAATGTTTCCTGTAATAGGAACATATCAGTTAGAATTAACTAGACAAGGAGTTAATTTTCTTAGGCTTTGACCGTTATGACCCTGGATTAGATTAATAATCCTGGGTCACTAGGTAATCTTTGAATTGTTTCTGGGGTCAAGCCCTTAACTACTGGGGTCAAACCCGGTGCCGTACTGGCGAACTGGGGTCAAGCCCGGTGCCGTACTGGCGAATTCTAGGGACCACCTCAAGCCGTACTGGCGAACTAGGGTATTGCCTCGGGTGTCTTAAGTTGGTACGTTAGCACCAATCCGTCTTGAAAACGCGTTAATCGTTTTAAACCTTGAGAGATCCGAATATGTCCCTGGATTGCAAGGTTGCCACCAATGCTATTAACACGGATGATCTCACAATCCCAGGGTTTCATACTTGGATCACGTGCGTCTCGGGCGAGGCAAAAATTGCCAACGTGCGCTCCAGGCGAGGCGTGATAGCCCATATTCGGATGAAGGACGTATAATCCTTAAACCTTAGGAATGGGTTTAAAATTTACCCATACGGAAGTGAGATGGCCAATCCCAATACTTAGGAGAAATACACTTGTTGCAGTTGACTTGGAGTACCTTGAGTATTCTTCGCTTCGTATGCCTTGAATTTCCGATCATCCTGCACCTTGAATACCTTGAATCCTGGGATACCCTGGATTTTAGGCAATCCGTCTTGTAAAACATAGATCTTAGCAAATTCAAAACATTAAATAACAATTTTAAAAATGAAACATAACACGTAATTAATATCAGCAACTAAATAACGAGAGTAAAACATATAAGGGAAATAAGTAAATTAAGCGAGAAGAACTGACCTGAATTTCCATTATGAAATTTCAAAATAAAACACATACCTGAGCAAGTGAATCCTGGGACAGAAGGCCTTACATGAAATATGCTTTGAGATGTATCGCATTCCAAGGTCTTGGCAATAGGTCTCCTTCCATACTAGCCAGCCAATATGCCCCCTTACCAGCTTCGGAATCAATCAAATAAGGACCTTCCCACTTGGGAGCTAATTTCCCGTCTCCTGGATTTGTTGTGTTCTGAAACGCCTTTCTTAGGACCAGGTCCCCTACCTTGAATCTTCTGATCCTTACATGCCTGTTATAGGTCTTCGAAATTCTTTGCTGATATGCTGCCATTCTCCAAGCCGCCTGATCTCTCATCTCATCCAGGGTCTCTAAGTCTTCAATCAGGGACTGATCATTCAAATCCGGGGTCTGACCACTGATCCTGAATGTTGGGATCACCATTTCTGTCGGGATGACTGCTTCTGTGCCAAATACCAGGGAATATGGGGTTTGGCCCGTGGCATTCTTGGAGGTAGTCCTATCTGCCCATAATGCTAAGGGTAATTCCTCTGCCCATCTTCCCTTCTTCTCCTTCAGTCTCTTTTTCAGGTTGTTTATGATGATCTTGTTGCTTGACTCAGCTTGGCCGTTGGCTTGAGGATGTACCGGAGTTGATGTTATCATCTTGATGCCCCAGGATTCACAGAATCCTGTGGTCCTACTTCCAATAAATTGAGAGCCATTATCACAGACAATCTCAGATGGCACTCCAAACCTTGTCAATATGTTCCTTTTAATGAAGGATATAACCTCTTTTTCCCTGACTTGAACGTATGCTTCGGCTTCAATCCATTTTGAGAAGTAATCTGTCATTGCTAACATGAATACCTTTCCTCCAGGGGCTTTGGGTAGCTTACCAACGATGTCCATCCCCCATTTCATGAAGGGCCAGGATGCTGGAATTGGATATAGAGGCTCTGCAGGCTGGTGAGGCACATTGGCGTGTCTTTGACATGCGTCACATTTCTGAGAGAAATCCAGGGCATCTTTTCTCATTGTTGGCCAATAATACCCCGTTCTTAGGATCTTGGACATCAGGGACCTGCCCCCTGTATGGTTTCCGCAATCACCCTCATGGATGTCTCTGAGCACTTCCTGGGCTTCATCCTTCTCCAAACATCTCAAATACGTACCTGCAAAAGATTTTTTATATAGTACATTTTTTATAATTACATACCTGGCTACTCTTATCCTGAATGCACGGGCGTCTTTCTCAGTTTCTGGTATAGTACCATCCTGCAAATATTGAATAATCGGCCTAGTCCAGGATTCCTTAGTAGAATCCTGGGTAGTGGATACCAGGGTCTCACCTAGTGTGTCAAAATCCTGGGAATCCATACCTTGGTCTATGGCCGGTGTTAGTATGTGAATAATAGGAATATGAGTATCTTCAAGTGTTTTGAATGCTGAACCTAAGTTTGCTAGTGCGTCTGCTTCAGCATTCTCTTCCCTTGGTACTTGTTGAATGTTAAAATTTTGAAAATCCTGGGACATTCGTTTTACCACTTCCAAGTACTTGACTAATTTCTCTCCCTTAGCTGCATAAGAGCCATTAAAATGGTTAGCTAAAAGGAGAGAGTCTACATATACCTGAATGTGTTGAATTCCCAGGTGTAATGCTAGGTGTAACCCAGCAATTAGGGCCTCATACTCGGCTTCATTGTTAGTTGCTTGAAATCCACATCTAACAGCCTGGGGTATCATGTCCCCCTGTGGCGATTTCAGTACTATTCCAAGGCCTGTCCCCCTGATATTTGATGCTCCATCAGTGAACAAGGTCCAGCACCCTGAATTTTCCTCTTGTTGAAGCTGCTGCAATTCATGGTCTGCTTCTTGTTGTATGTCGGTACTGAAATCAGCCACAAAATCAGCTAGAGCCTGAGATTTTATAGCTGTTCTGGCCTCGTAGATCAGATCATATGCACTGAGCTTCACCGACCACTTAGCCATTCGACCTGACATCTGGTTTTCGCAAAACAGACTTTATAGGGTAGTTAGTTCTAACATGAATTGTATGAGTTTCGAAATAATGTCTAAGTTTAGTAGATGCCATACATAGGGCTAATATAAGTTTTTCAAGGTGTGAGTACCTGATTCAGCATCAAGTAACTTTACTTACATAATATATAGGGTGTTGCTACCTCTGCGTCCTTGGTCAGGACTGCACTTCCGTATTTCTGGACACCGCCAAATACAGGGACAGGGGTTCCCCTGGATTAGGCTTCATTAACAAGGGTGCCGTGGATAAATATACCTTCAAATCCTGGAAAGCTTTCTCATGTTGCTCCTTCCATTCGAATTTCTTGTTTTTCCTCAGGATATCATAAAATTCTCTGCATCTTTCCGAAGATTTTGATATAAATCTGTTAAGGGCAGCGATTCTACCTGTAAGTCTTTGAACTTCCTTGGTGCTGGTTGGTGATTTCAGATTGGCAATTGCCCTGATCTGTTCCGGACTTGCCTCTATTCCTCTTTTGGTCACCATGTATCCCAGGAATTTACCTGCTCCGACTCCAAAGTGGCATTTTTCTGGATTCAGCTTCATGTTGTATTTATCCAAGATATCAAAGGAATCCTTGACATCCTGGACATGGTCACTAGTGACCCTGGATTTGACCACCATATCGTCGATATATACCTCCATCGTGTCCCCCAGCTTTTCTTTGAACATCATGTTGACCAATCTCTGGTATGTTGCCCCTGCATTTTTCAGTCCAAAGGGCATAACTATGTAACAATATATACCTGTTGGCGTTATGAATGCTGTGTCTTCTTGATCCTGGGGTTCCATCTGAATTTGCTGAAATCCTGAAGTTGCATCCATGAAGGTCAACATTTCATGGCCTGCCGTTGCATCGACCATGGAATCTATGTGAGGTAAGGGGAATGGATCTTTCGGGCATGCACGGTTCAGGTCCGTGTAATCCACACATACCCTCCATTTACCATTCTTTTTTCCCACCACTACCACGTTGGCTAACCACCTGGGAAACTTGACCTCTCTGATCATGCCTGCTTTCAGTAATCTGTCCACTTCTTCCTGGATTATGACGTTCTTCTCTGGCGCAAATTTTCTTCTCTTCTGATGTATTGGCCTGAAAGAATTATCAATTCCAAGTTTATGTGTGATAATAGATTTTGAAATACCTGTCATATCGCCATGAGACCAGGCGAAGGTTGACATCCTGGTCCTGAGTAGATTCACTAATTGCTCCTCTATCGGCCCTGGAATATTCGTCCCAATATAGACCTTTTTCCCTGGATTTGAGGGATCTAGCTCAATAGCTTTGACGTCCTGTTCCCTTGCTTCCAAGGTTTCCCGAGCCTTCTTCTTTAATTGCTATGCTTGCCTTGGTTTAGATGATATCTTCATCGCTGTGGTGTAACATTCCTTAGCTTCTTGCTGATCGCTGTTGATCGTGATCACACCCCAAGGTGTTGGTATCTTCACACATTGATGATATGTTGAGGGTACAGCCCTGTTGTCGTGAATCCAGGGTCTACCCAGGATTACATTGTATCCTGATGGTGCATCCATCACACAGAAGCGCTGGACTGAATTGAGCCCCTCTACATAGACTGGAAGCTTTACTTCTCCCAGAGTGTTTTTTGTTTCACCACTGAAACCCACAAGTACCGTGGATTTCGAGATGATCTCTGTGTGCGGGATTCCCATCTTGTTCAAGGCTTCTAATTGGATTATGTTTACTGAGCTTCCTCCATCAATCAGAATCCTTTTCACGACGATGTTGGCAATATGAAGAGTTATCACTAGCCCATCGTGATGAGGGTCTATGATGTTGTGTCTATCATCTTCTCCAAATGTAATTTCTTTGAGATCTGGCTGAATAGAGCTCTTCCTGGGTCTTTGGTCCCTGTCTGATTTTGATTCCTTGGCGTGTCTCTTTGCTGCAGAATAAGAAGTACCACAAATGTCAGAACCACCAGAAATAAAATGAACTACCTTAGCATCCGGGGGTGGTGATGATGCTCTTTCGGGATGGTCATCGGAGCGTCTATAATCCTGGGACCTTGCATCATTGTCCCTGGATTTTGGATTCTGTTCCCTGGATTTGTCCTTCTTCTTTCCCAATAGTTCCTTTAGATAGCCTTTGCTGAGTAGATAGCTGATCTCTCTTCGCAGGGCCATGCAATCTTCAGTTTGATGACCAAAGTCTTCGTGGTAGGCACACCACTTGGACTTGTCCTTCCACGTAGAGGGTTTATCGCTCTTTCTGGGCCATCTTGCCTTGTCGCCGAGATCCTGCATAGCATACATCACACCAGAAACGTCAGTAGTAAAGCAATAGTCATTAAAAGAAGGATATTCTTCATCGTCCTCATCCTGTTCCACATTGTTCACTCGGCGCTCATCAGGCCTTGAGTAAGGCTTTGATCTTTGTGACCTAGGATGTGTGGATTCTGACTTTCTGCTGGAACCGTTGAATCCTGGGGAGGACTCATTCTTTCCCAGGATTTTCCTATCCTCCTCCAGTCTGATGAAGCGGAGAGCCCTGTGACGAACTTCATCCATCTTATGACATGGGTTCATGACTAGATCCTCGTAAAACAATGAGTCCTTGTTTAGCCCCATTTTAAAGGCTTGAACTGCAGTTGCCATATCCATGTTCGGGATTTCCAGAGCTTCTCTGCTGAATCTGCTGACGTAGTTCCTCAAGGTTTCACCTGCATTCTGGGTTACCCTATACAGATCACTTGTTAGTTTTTCAAAACTACGACTACAAGAAAATTGACTGTTAAATAAATTAACTAGTTGTGAAAATGAAGCAATAGAATAGGGAGGAATGTTTAGGAGCCATTTGAGAGCTGCCCCCGTTAGGGTGGACCCAAACCCCTTACATAGGCAGGCTTCCTTAATTTCAGGGGGCATGTGAATAACCTCCATTCTTTCGCGGTATTGCGCCACATGCTCTTCTGGGTCTGTGGTGCCATCGTAAAGCTTCATACTGGGTGTTTGGAACCTCTTGGGAATCTCCACATCACAGATTGATGGAGCAAATCTGGACATCCTGTGGCTCGAGGGCCCAACTTCA